>UFQX01000391.1:0-46447 GCA_900497675.1 Arapaima gigas | reverse complement strand
TTTTTTTTTTTTTTCTTTTTCCCCCTCCCTCATGACCCCAGACAGAAGGATAATTACAATATCATCCACCCCAACCTTACTCGGTGTCTTCTTTGGTATTCAGCAGTCTTGTCCCATGAAACCATTGGAGATCAAGACTCAGTGCTCAGGAAGCCTCTTCTTTCTTCTTACATAATTTGTCTTCATAGAAAGCACCATATGTCCTCTTTCATCAGAAGGTTAAAAAGAACAAAATTGATTAAATAGGCTTTTTTTAAAAAAAAACTTTATTTTTTTCCTCTTGCTGTCTCACTGTAGGAGATTTCAAGTGTGCCATAAAGGAGGAGGTGGCTTTAACTAATGGGGAATGGGAAGTGTTGGCCAGGCATGGTTCCAAGGTAAAAAAAAAAAAGAAAACGTACAGTGATCAACACCCTGTTGATTATCTGAAATGCGGCGATTTTTTTTTTTAATCTGAAATTTGTCTTGCTTTGTGATTTTTAGATATGGGTAAATGAAGCCACCAAGCTGGTGTACTTCCAGGGTACAAAAGACACCCCACTGGAGCATCACCTGTATGTGGTCAGCTACAGCACGCCAGGAGACATTGTTAGGCTCACCAAGCCTGGCTTCTCTCATAGCTGTTCCATCAGTCCGGTATGAACACTACCCTGGGGACTTGGCTCCTTATTTCTTGTGTTTAGTTCATTGTCCTGCTGGTTTCACTGGTTCTGTCCTTTCTTGCCAGCACAGTTAGTTTTTATCTCTTGCTTATTCTTATGATTGACTGTGGTGCTGCTGTTTTGGAAGGTGTGGTTCATCATGCATCTGGTCTGTATCAAACTGGTTTTACTGGTTAGGAAAGAGATAAGCTAGAGCTGTTGAGAATGAAGTCACCCTCCTGTCTCCTTGTGTTTTCCTGCAGAACTTCGATATGTTCATTAGCCACTATAGCAATGTGAGCACTCCTCCATGTGTCCATGTGTACAAACTGTTGGGCTCTGACAGCGACCCACTCCATAAGCAGCCAGAATTCTGGGCTAGCATGATGGAGGCTTCAGGTAAGGGCAAAGCCTGGTTACAGCAGAACAGCCCTGCCTGCAGCCTGCCTGTATATTAATGCATGTGGAAAATGCAAATGAACAGCTGACAGTGAAAAGTGAGAATACCCTGTGGTTTGAAACTTTGCATTGCTGCACTGTGTTTAACCATTATGATTTAAAACATCTGTTTAATAGGATGCCCTTCGGATTACATCCCACCAGAGATATTTGATTTCCCAGGGAAGTCAGGTTTCCAGCTCTATGGAATGGTATACAAACCACACAACTTGCTACCTGATAGGAAACATCCCACAATTCTCTTTGTGTATGGAGGACCTCAGGTTTGTGGCATTTGTTCCTCAATTAATTTCACTAATCTGCCTGTATGAGGCTTATAGGCTTTCAATGAGATTTTTTCTTTTTGCTCTGCAGCTTTCTGAAAGTATGTTCCTTACAGGTTGGGGTACTGCACAGTATTAGGAGACATATAAATAGTTATGTATGAGACAGCTGCTCACAAGGCAGTATGGCACAGGAACAAGCAACTTGCGTGATCACAAATTTAGATATATTTCTGGCACACCATTATGGCTCTGTGTTATGGGGTCTTTTGCACAAACAGGGAATTGATAATAAAAGATTAGCTGTATTCTAGTGAAATTTGGCAAACCTGGATCTGTATGAAGTGGGGTTTACCTGAATAATATTTTAATCTCTTGTAAAATACTCTGTAAGAACACAAGATCATATTGGGGTTTGTTTATGGTACTGTAAACTTTTAGTGCAGCAGCCGTTCATCTATATCTCCTTACAGGTCCAGCTGGTGAACAACTCCTTCAAAGGTGTGAAGTACCTGCGTCTTAACACACTGGCATCTCTGGGGTATGCTGTAGTGGTCATCGATGGCCGGGGATCATGCCAAAGAGGCCTGAAGTTTGAAGGAGCTCTGAAAAACAAAATGGTGAGCTTGGTGATTCCCAAGCCTTTGTAGTGCAAGCAGCAGCAAAACAAAAACAGAATAACCTGTCTGACATGCCTGGTTTTTGTCCTCAGGGCCAAGTAGAGATTGAGGATCAGGTAGAGGGCCTTCAGTATGTGGCAGAAAAATACAATTTTGTGGACCTCAGTCGTGTAGCCATCCATGGCTGGTCTTATGGGGGCTTCCTATCCCTAATGGGCCTCATTCACCGGCCCAACATCTTCAAGGTGAGGCTGCCTTTCCCTATCTGTGGATCCTTTACGCTTTTTGTCATGTTCTCTGCTTTACCATTGTAACAGTGTTGAATCTGAATAAGTTCTCAATAACTTGTATCTGAAGAAGTTTTCATTTGCTTAATTTCTGAAATAGTTATGTTCCCTCCTTGATTAATGCATTCATGAAGCATTTAACTTAACACCCCATATAAGGTTCTGCATACCAAGACTTTGGAATAGCGGCACATTAAAAACCACATACCTTTGAGTCGATGTGGTGGGATTTTTTTTGTTATATTGCTTACTCCTGCTAAATATTCTACCCCTCAGCTGAACTGTTTTTAGTTGCAAATATCTAGAAATGTTTAAATAAACATGATTGCTTGAAACACTCTTTGTTTAAACTGCACCAGGATCATTTCTGCCAGCATGCCAACCTGGAGTTGAGTGTAACTTCACATTAATGTTGAATAGATGCTCAGGGAGTTTTGCATGGAAATGTTATTTACGTATTTTGTGCTGTTATGACACAATGACATGATGCTTTAAACATATTTGGTTTAAAATGTGGTCTGCATTGCCTGTCTGCTAACTGTAGTGTATATAGGTGTATGCTTTCTGTGGGTACACATGTAATACACATGGTCATAAATATAAAATAATCTGGTTTGATCATTTTATTGCTTGCAGTATCTTTATTTTGCGTTTTTTTTTAAGGCACAATTTTGTAAGCCATAATTATGTGAATGCATGTTTTTCCCTTGTAACATTGTGGTTAAAAAAAAAACCTGTCTGTAGTTGTTGCTAAACTATCAGGGTGATTTTACAGAACAGATTAGGTCTGATAAACAGGAAATTTGTTTATTACTTTTTTAGGTTCAAACAACCTAGTGTAAATTTTATGGAGGTATGTTGGCTAATTTTGGCTCAATTTTGAGAATATGCAATTGGTGAGTTCTGGTAAATGGAGTCCATTTAAGTTGCAACCTAAAGATGTACTTGTAAAATTAACCTTCATTGGAGCAGAATAGACCTAAAAGCATAGCATATGAAATTCTTAGTATTCAGTATTTGAGTATTTTAAGGGTTTTGAATGGCTTTAGACTTATCTGAAAATGGTTTTTGTGTGTGTGTGTGCGTTTTTTTTCTTTTAAACTTGTGTAAGGTGCCTTTTTCAGGAATGAGAGCTTAATATGTCTAATCTCTACTGTATGCGGTGAATAGTCGTAGTCCTAAACCGATATGTACGCTAGGGGGCAGTGTTGTAAAATATATCACCCTGATGGTGACAGAAAGCTGAGGATCTTTTCAAACAGCACTTATCAGCAAACGTCTTTGAGAATTTCATGTGAAAATGACCATTTTCTCAGTTTTTCCTCCAAAAACCTGCTGAGATTGATGAACTACCATCCTGTTGTGATCAGGTGGCAATTGCTGGTGCCCCAGTGACAGTGTGGATGGCGTATGACACGGGCTACACTGAGCGCTATATGGATGTGCCTGAGAACAATCAGCAGGGGTATGAGGCAGGCTCTGTGGCTCTGCATGTGGACAAACTGCCCAACGAGTAAGTATCCTGTCCCTACTCAGGGCTGATAGACACCAGCCATCATGTCCATTTTGGTTGTCATCATAAAAACACTTATAACACACACTGGTCATGGTTTTCCTACCCTCATAATGCTGATTGTTCAGAGTCTTCGATATGTTCATTAGCCACTATAGCAATGTGAGCACTCCTCCATGTTTCCATGTGTACAAACTAAAACAAGCTGTCTAAAAAAGTGTACTTATGAAGTGACATTATTGGGACACACTTTAAAAAACACACAAGCCAGGAATGTGAGAACAGTATAGGTTAAAGAGGTGAGGCTAAGTGAGGTGAGGTAAGGTGAACTGAGGGATCACTCAAACCCTTTGTGGGCAGTGTTAAGATCTGTGTAGAGTGAGTCTCCAAAACATTCCTTAAGGTTGACAGGTCTGCACAAGCAGGTTAAAGCTGCAGGGGGCCAGGTGCCATTTCTTGTTTATAACATAGTATCACAATGTCATGTATGTGTTTCACATGTTGTTAAGGTGATTATGCCTGTGAGATTTATAGTGGTTTACTTGTTTTATATTGTTTAAGTTATAATTAATTAATTGTTTTTCAAAATTACTTAGCTTGACTGGTATTTCTAACCTGTCCATTTTCCCCCTAGGCCCAATCGTTTACTGATTTTACATGGGTTTCTTGATGAAAATGTGCACTTTTTCCACACAAATTTCCTCATATCACAACTAATTCGTGCTGGGAAGCCGTACCAGCTACAGGTGAGCACCCTCTTTTGGCTTCCTTTTGTTTTATGTAGACTTTAATGAGTTTTCTTTTTGGGTAAAAAAAAAAAAAAAAAGTTGCAAATTTCAATTTTATCCAAGACAGATTAAATGTAGTTCCAGATTATGAGAATATCTATTGAGAGTGTAATTTAGTCCAGGACTGGGCTTAATCTGTCTTTGGTGGGCAGGAAAAAAAACACCCTGCAAACCTAGAACATCTAATAATTATACAAGATGGACTAATTAATTCCCCATTTCTTTTCTGTGGATCTGAAAACACTTGATAAGTTCCTTCTGCCATTCCTCGCAGATCTACCCCAATGAGCGACACAGCATCCGCTGCCCAGAGTCGGGGGAGCATTATGAGATTATGCTGCTGTACTTTCTACAGCAGTACCTCTGATTGGGGCAGGCTCCTCCTGAGACAACACCTCCACTCTTGCCATCTTCCCCTCCATCGTCTTTGCACTTCCTCCTGACGCATCATGGCCCAGGGTTCCTAAATGGCACCCACACATCCCATGTGTCCTTTCCTACTCCCTCGCGCTTTCTGTGGAAGGAGACGTTTTTTTTAAATCCACTTTTAAATTTTGCCAATGGCCTCCAAGTGCAGTTTGCAAACTGGAGAATGAAGAGTTTGACAGTTAGAAGGACAAACACACAGCTCCTATGGAATGGAAACAACAACTTTCTAGTAATTTATAAATTTAGTATTGTGCCACAACTGATGTCATTTGTTTTGGAAACCGGATTGTTTTTTTTTTTTTTTTTTTTTTTTTTTTGTTGCACTCCCCTCCCCTTTTTATTTCTCTGCTTGCCTTTTTCCTTGACAGTGGCCTGATGTGGCACATAGCGAGCTTCTGTGACATGAACACACACGCGCACACACTCAACAACCTGATCCCTTTTTTGTCTCATATACTTCTGAGTTTTTCCTGGTATTCTTTTTTTTTCCCAATTATTTGTTTTTAGCCATATGGTTATGCCTCAAGAATAACATGGTTTGGTTTGGGGGGTAGTAAAAAAGGCTTTTTAGTGAATGAAACCGCCAACTACTACCTGCACCTGGTATTTTAAGTGTGTATTATTAAAAGAAAATATTTTTATGAATTCTTATTCTTTTATAATAAGTAGACAATGTAGCAACTCATTAAAATATTGCAATCACTCTCACTTTCCTGTTCTAGTTATCTAATGCTCTTTTTGTGTTAAACAACCCACATGGACTTGCCTACTTCACATACATTTGTGTTGCAGGACTGACTCTTGGTCTTGTCTTTGGTGACAAGTAATTATTGTCATTTCCCCCCTGCTAATTAACAGCTGCTGATTCTTGTGAATTTCAAAGAAATTGTCCATCATTCTTTTAAATGTAACTGGAAATAAATGCAACTTTTCATCTGAAAATTTTCTATGGCAAGTTATACAGATGAAACACAGATGTATTCTTGTAAAGTAGGCAAGCCTTTCAAAGAGGTGTCCTTCTGACAAAGTTTTATGAAAAAGGAGACCCTAACATTTTCCCCAAACTGTTCACCATGGAGACTTGACATGGATCTCACAGTGCCTTTTTACTGCTGGACATAAGGGATGGATGCTTTCTACTGAATGCTCTTATGCAGTTCTAGTGCAAAAATGTCAAAGGTTTGGTTATCAGTTTGGTTGTTTTGTGGGCTCGTGCAGATGACCTTGCTAGGCACATTTATTCCTTTTTTTGCTCAGGAAATTTTTCTTTTCTGTACATTATTTTCTTGTGATGTGTGGGCACATTTGTACACATCTGTTCATGGCGAGCGTGGATAACATCAGTGTGATGCTGCTGATTGAAAACAGATCCTTGGAAATTAAGATCGCACCGTTGGATTACTAAAATTTAAGAAATAAACTGCAAAGAATGACAATTTGATTCACATCAAGTGGAAAATAATTTTAATTGTGGTTTTGGTCACCTGCATCATTGTATAATGTTTTGTAGTAAATTTTAGATGAGTCACACCTGTTCTCAAATGTATAAATTAGTTGTCTCAATAGTAAGTTCAGTGCTTTAAAAGTAGTTATGTTTCCTTCAGCAACTTTTTTTTAAAGTCTCATCAGATTGAGGACCAGTATTCTCTCAGCAATTTACATTTACATCTAAGAGGTTGGAAGAATGAGGAGATGTTTCCTCCTCACTTTTAACATGTCCCATGCAAGCTTGTCTGAAATCTCATAATGATATTTTCCAAGTAACTTGTTCATTTTGCAAACTGTTTCTGTGCTACCGACAAGGACCATAATTGCATCAAGGTCTATCTACACACTTTCCCTTTTTTCCACATGGAACCATGCACTTAATTTAAACCATCTTACGTGTTACCAAAGCATGTCCTTGGTTGGCACGTCCATACCAGAAGGTTAGATGTTCCAAACTGATGTGGTGGGGACAACATTTAATAAGTTTAATGATACTGTCGCATATTTTGTGGTGCAGTTGTTTTTATGTTTCCCTTAGGGTTATACCACAGCTGTTTTGATTTGTTTTGCACTGGGGATGATATACCTATATATAACTGTAATAAAAGCTTTTAATCACCCATCAGGCAGGTGGACTTTGCGGTGCCTCCTGCCTCTGGGGAAACATTCAATCCATCCTGCTCGTAATTGGTTCCTCTTTTTACGGCTGTGACAAGAGAATGCTGGCCCTCAGAGGAGATTGACGGTGCCACAGCAGGCTCTGCTCTGCTTCTGTCTTTTTAAAGACTAGGTGATAAAATAACAATAAGTTGATTCACAGCTCTTTGCAGTCATGGCCTTTAACTGACCTTCATTTAAGCCCTGATGGGTTTGATGGAGCGCTGCATTGCCAATGTCTGGTCTGCATTTCATTTCAGAATACTGTGTGCACCCACATTGCTTGAATATGGGCTCTGATGACTTGCTTATTTTATTTTTCAGTTTTGTGACTGTTGGCTGTTTGTTTTGTAACTAAGGTCAGGTTAATTTCAGGGTTTGGCAGGCCTCTGGTTTGTTTTTTTTTGTCTTTCAAAGCCTCACAATTGTTATATATTCAGGGGAAATGCTTAGTGTTTTGGATGAAACACATTATAGCCCCATAAGCCAATAGGATTAAATATGTCTGCTTTAATTGAACAGAAGGCAATTAAAAAAAACCTCACATCCCAACATAGCCATCTTTCAAGACATCTTTCAGTGCGTTGGAGCACATTATGAGATTAACTCAGCTTGAAATGCAGTTGCCTCTGAGCTGGTGAACGTGGAACGTGACGGAGGAAGTGGCTGCGCTGTGTTTGTTGTATTAAGTTGCACAGCTTGACACACGTTCTGCAATCACAAAAGGACTGATGGGGTGTTTCATAACGGTGAGTGCACGAGTTTACCCCCTGAGCACCAGCATTCTGTTGTGACAATACTCTATGGTGTAACTCCTCAGCTGGGTACACATATGTCACCTGTTAAAGCAGCATGATTTCTTCCAAACTTGAAGAAATACAACCAAACCCATTATGCCATGTATGGCCACAGGTCACCAGCTCAGTGATAGGGAAGATGAAAACAATTTAAATAAGCGATGAGAAAGTTTAATTGGTTTTTATTGGTACAACAGAAGTTAACCTTTTCAGTGGTCCTATTCCTTCACTTTAAAAAGAAACTAGAAAAAGGCATTCAATATAAATTACTGATGACAAGTTATTATAAACATACACATTTATCTTTACATCATTTAAATTAAGAAATGCTGACATGGTACACATTCAGGCAAAAACATATAAAACATAGCTTGTTAAAATAAAATTTCAACGTTTTTTCTTTAAAAAAAGGACCCTTAAATGTAGAGCCACCAATATTTACAATGATGCCCAGCAAGGCGCCATTACAGTCAATGTGACTGGGGAGAAAAAGCCACAGATGGCTTTGATCTATAATTATATTTTACAAGTACATGTAAGAGCCACCTCAAGTTCTGGAATGGGTACATTTTACCACTTTACAATTAAACAGTTGTGGTCAAATTTTCTTTATAAATACACAATTGCACATTCTACCAGTTGCATCATTTTATATAGTTTTTTGGCAAAACCTTTTTTGCATCCACTAAAGAAAAATGTGTCTTTGTATAAGAATAAAGGAAGGAATGGTGTTGATTGAAGACCCTCCTTTGGTGCCAGTTTTATCAAAGTCGCACACGATACACTTGCCAGCAGTATGACTGACTTCTCCTGGTCTGATGGACTATAAAGTGAAGGCACCAAAAGCACACAGAGTGCCATGCTGCCTTTGTTCTAACGATAATGTTCCAATTTATAAAAGAATACAACACTACACTTTAAGAAGCATCTGCTAAACTGAAGATGATTTAAAAGAATTATTTCAAAATGATCTATGAAATAATCCTTGCTTCTACAGCCTCTAAACATAAGAAAGTCTTGTTGGTTGTGAGCTTACCCACCATCTTTGGTCCAAAGCAGCCAGGCTGTGGTATAGATACCGTCAATAGCACTAGTTCGTTTTCTCTAAACCTAGAATTTTTTTTTGCTTACACAATGTTTTTGCTTCAAATTTGCCCTCTATGACTTGTACTCAAACTCACTTGGTGCTATCTTCATGACAGTAGTCTTCAGGGGGAAGTATCGTCCCCATCTGGTTTTCCAGAAAGCCCCCTGCTTCCTCTCGTGCCTTTGTTTTGGGAGGGGGCCGCTGAAGTACTTGCCATTCAGGTTGGAGCGGCCACAGTTGCTAAACCACCATCCACCTGAAGCGTGAAGAAAGGATTAGCCATGAATTCAAGAAACTGTAAATCTGTTTTCATTACTGCTATAAAGAAAGAACTAGCAGCAACATGTGTGCTCAGAATTATGCATGTACCAGAGAGGTGCTTGGCACAGTTGATGTCTGCCCTCAGGTCATTGTCTTTGTCTCGGGTGGAAAAGGGCAGACCGGAACCATCTGTGTTCAGCGCACTTTCCAGGTTCCCAGAAGAGCTTTCTTTCAGATACAGTGAATAGTTGGTCTCTTCTCCACCCAGGCTGAACTGATACTGGATAGACTCAATTTCATCCCTCCAGTCAGACAGCTCCACCAGAAGAATGTATTCTCCTTGTGCAGAAAGGGCATGTATCTTCTCCAGCCCCAACCAGAACTCATCTAGAGAATAAAGGAGATCAGCAGTTACACTCCAGTCCCTCGTCTTGTCCTACAACTCAATGAGGAGTTAGATCTTTGAAATAAATTCACAGAGCTGCTACAACCTTCCAAAATGGGATTGCTGTGCTTAATCTCTCAGGTTTAGTCACTTTGGCTAGTGCATTCTAGTACTGGCTTCAGGAATGGGGATTATGGTGTAGAGATTAGTTTACGTATTTATAACAAGTCTCAAAATGGGATTTTCACACTTAATCACTCTTATCTTGACATCTAAAATCCCTTGCTAGTTTGCATCTCTCTGGTCTCATTAACCTACACTCAGGCGTGACGTGGAAGAATCTTTATGCAGACATCATGTGTCAAACGCTACTGTTTTTTTTTTTGTTTTAGGTAAAAAAAATGACTACAAAGGAGGTTCATGCAGGTTATTCATATAGGCTTGTGGAAGGAGATGTCATGAGAGTTTACCGTAAGGGCTGCCAAAACCACTTTGGTAGGCCTGCCAGAGTTGGTCAAAATCCAGCGAGCCATCGTAGCGATTTTGGATAACTGTCCATCCACCTTCTGCAGGATAAAGACCGAGGATTAGCAGTAGGCTTTTTGTACCACAGGGGTGCAGTGGAGGGCTGAAGAAAACCAAAGTTCTTTGTCTATGACTAACAGAGACAGAAATGTTCAGGTTGCCGAACTGTGGGCAAGTAACTTAATTTAGTTTTCTTCGCTTTGAGGACACGGCTTGTTTCATTAACATGAAAAATGAATGTGAAAGTGTTTCCTTTGTTACACCTACCAGATGTCATCTCACAGAAGACTTGAAACGGCTGAGAAGCGAGTGGCTGGATGGTGTACACTCCACTGGTGCGCTCTCCTCTCAGAAAGAGCCGGTGACAGTCTGGGGCCACCTCTGAAACAACACGGCAAAGCCACACTCAGTCCTCCCAGCTCCTGTGTTTATACCAAAGATAAAGTCTCCAACTGGCGACTCAAGAAATGTTATTTTAGGTTTAATTGGTTATGACTAGATATGACTAGAACAAGTCTTATGTATTACTCTTATTAAAACACTGTTTCTAGTCACTCCGTAAGTAATTAAATTCAAAATCCAGAGATAAAAGCTTTAGTGTAGAGATAAGGTAGGAATAGTTTATTTTTAACTATTTAACTTGTGTAATGGAGCGCTCGGGCCTTTTTCTGATGAGAGAAGTTGTTTCTTGTGCACAGCGAGTGCTGGTTGGCACTCCAGCTGCCTGGGACTGATGTTTCATCATTGGGTGCAGAGACTAAAACTGCTGCTACGTGCTGGACAAAGGCAGTGTGTTGCAAGTGTGTTTATGTCATATAACAGCTGGTCGTTTCACAGTATAAATATATTAGGATTTTCATTTATAGATGGGTCCACGAACAAAGGACAAAGGTTGTCAAATGTGTGCAGAAGGTGCTGTTCACTTATGGTGACCCCCCCCCCCCCCCCCCCCCCCCCAGCCCCTGCAATGGTGCAGGAATGTAAAGATAATAGAAAAATGNCCCCCCCCCCCCCGCCTCCGCCCACAGCCACTGCAATGGTGCAGGAATGTATAGATAATAGCAAAATGGTGGGCTGTGGAGTGGCTCTGACAGAATTGGGGAAAAGGTCGCTGGCTGTTGAATGGCCGGTTGCCTCAGTGTGTTTTTTTTTTTTTTTTGGGAGAAACACTGGAGTATTCAAAACAAAATCTGTGCACAAAGTTCATGAGTTTAAACAGTTCCACACGTGACTTCTTGGCTGAGGCTCTAAGAAACGTCACGTTTGGAGAACAGAGTGNAGTTCATGAGTTTAAACAGTTCCACACGTGACTTCTTGGCTGAGGCTCTAAGAAACGTCACGTTTGGAGAACAGAGTGGTCTCCTCCATACCACCCACTTCCCCCCACAGCAGCATTTTTGGCTAATCCCTTTGTACTCGGGTCAGGCCTTATGAACTCTCACCTATTTAAGCTCCAGCAATAGTTGTATGTGTTCCCGTTTGTTTGTCTTATTCTCCAGCATGTGTTACACGATCCTGACGTCAGTTTCCTCTTGGCTGTCGTGCTCTGGTCTGGTGAATCACTTCTCACTTTTTATGTGTAACCTCTAGTCTACATGGCAACAGTCCAATTTCAAGCTCCGTTCTCACAAGCTTGGTGTGCTTCCTCCAAATTGTGACCAGAACCAGATGTATAGCAATAACTACATAAACAATACTGCATCTATTACATTGTTACTTCCACAGTGTTTACTAAACACTTATTTGACAAGAGAGTAAATATTATTCTTTTATTTTGCTGTGCTTCCACGTGATTCACTGGATTCCAGCTAAGCCACTGTCCCCCCCACCCCAGTCAGCAGCAATTTGACCCAACCTAGCAGAATTAAACTTTCCTCCAGTTGGCACATGGCCATTCTTTAAGCTCCTTGCCAGAAACAGACCTCAAACCAGCTGAAATGACAACCTAAGTAAAGTTCACGCTCCTCCTGCAAGACTCACGAACTGTCGAATATTTTATGTTGCTGAAGGGAAAACAGTTTTTACTTTAACAGTCTTTACATCCTCCTGACGTCATGGAGTTTCCTCCAAGCTCACATTTTATCTCTGCTGGATCCAGTGGTCCAACCCCTCCAGCCACTACCCTGCTAACCCCCACCCTTCTCAAGTCTTCAGGGTTCACCTTTCACCCAGTTACTGTTTAGACCGCTGTAGGCTCTGGAAACTGAGGAAAATACTAAGAGTCGTGCAAAATTATGCTTTTGCGCAGGGTCCACTCCTCGCCTCAGTCTTACACTTTCTCTATGATGGCCTCTGTCTCCACCACACCGAATACTCTTTCTTCCACAGGACTCTATTGCTTAATGCTAGGATAGCTACAACCAGCCAGCTGCTGCTGAATAACACTTGGATCTTTTCCCTTGTTGAGTGCAGATCGACCATAAACCTTCTTAGCAATACCTTCATAAACAAGGAACATCCTACAGTGTCAATGCAATAAGAAAATGTTATGGTCTGTGTTGTTTTTAAATGGGTATTGTAGTGATAAATCAACTGAGTGACATCAGTTTAGTTAGGTGGAAATTTAAGAAATATCCTATATTTTGTATCAGTGTTTATCAAATGACACCTTGTTTTTTTAAATAGCTATGGGATGATTAAGAAATAAAGAAAAAGAGGTCTAACTGAATTATCAAGCTTATGATTTAATGCGATTACAGGTGTCAGGCATGAAGAGCAAAAAATATTAGCGGTAGTAAGGTACGGATTTAAACATCATATTATATACAAATATTGTGCTAGGGGCATTAGGCTTGATGGAACCCTGGTGGGGGGGTGGTAGCATAGGCCTTATATTTCACGTTAAACACAGTCAACCTTACTCTGTTTGGCAGTGAAAGAAATTTTTAAGCTGCTTATTAAAAGCCGTTTTTTTGCAGCTTAACTGGACCCCCATCTTCTAGTGGATCTATATGGATACTTTAATCGGCTTACGCTGGAGGAAGAGATTTACCACCCTGTCAGGCCCATGTGGAAGCGCTACGCGGTCACAGCAGCAATGACCGCAGAAGGGACTCTTACCACTAGGGGAATCGCCCTGTTCCACGGTGGCATTGAAGATGACCTCCTCCTCCTCTTTGCGTCTCAGGGAAGATCTCTCCTTCCTCTGCTTCATCTGAGGAGAACAAACACCGTGTCAGGACAGGAGAACAGCCTGATTCTAGGGAGAGGAGGCAGGGGGTTAGTTTTTCCCGCTCGCTAGATGCTGACCTGGCTCTGGAGGTGTCTGATGCGCACGTTCTGCTTCTCCACCTTCTCCTGCTGCTCCCGGATCCGCTCCACGAGCTCGTCGATGCGCCGGTTCTGCGCTTCCAGCATCCACTGAAAGCAATGTCACACACTGGTCACACACTCAACTCCCTTAGGGCACAGCTGTCAACCACACCTCTCCCAGAACAGCTGTGGGCAACTGGGACTGAAAACTTTTAAACTGGGGGGAAAAACAGCCTCCATTGGTATTTCATAGACGTTTTCATTTTGCGTTAAAGTTAAAATGCAGGAAATAAGTGTCGGCGCTGTCCCTTAACCACATTGCGCAATCTCTTTGTTCCGCACGCTCGCCGCCACCACGCACGTACCGCATGTCCTGAGCGTGCGCCACGCGGACCACCACACCCACTCATGACCTGCCTTTTGGAAGATGACACAGAGCTCTGTGCGTGCGTGCGCATGTTTCCTGTGACCACAGTTTTACTAATAAGAGAAAACACATTTTTGCACCCCGGGTTCCAGCTCAGTTAACGGGACGGATTTGTGACTGAAAACCTGTATTATCAGAATCAACGAACACGTTTGTGGAAATACTTTACGGGGAAAAAAATAACTTATTTCTTCATTATCCGTGGGACATATTTCATATGTGAAGTAAAGTTACCATGTTGTCTTGGCAGATTTACATGGTTTAGAGACCATGCCAAAATAGCAGAGGTCTAACGAACGTTTTAAACTTTTTTAGAAACTGGCCAACAACTCCTTTTGAGACTGACTTGTGCTGTTCTTATTTAAATATGACCTATATTTGTGTTCACTTGAATGTTTATGATTTTTAAAAATCAAGGTACAGTTGCGGTACATTGTAATGTTGTGTGTTTCTGAAGACAGAGTTTAAAGAGGACTTGGCTTACCTGGATGATGCCAGCATCAGTGTAGTTGCCTGTGTGTATCTCCAGGCCCTCCCCCTGCAGGATGCCGTCCACCTTCTCCTCCAGCTTGCCTATCCTCTCATGCAGTTGCAGCCGTTCTCTCTGGAGCTCCTCTGCCTTCTCTCGCAGCTCTGAAGAGATGTTGAGGACCTGGCTCTCCTGCTCCTCCAGGCGTTGTGCCTGGGCCCTCAGTGCATCCCCGTCCTCCTTCAGGTTCTGAGTCTGCTTGCCAAGCTCGGCCACTGTGCTGTTGAACGCCTTGATTTTGGTGGCCATGTCTCGGATCTGACTCTTGGTCTTGTCCACATGCTCTTTGAGGCCATGGCCCAGCTGCAAAAGACCATGTGCAATGACGTTCACATCATCCCAGGAAGCGTACTGCACCTTCTTCTCCTTTCTTGCTGCTCCACCCCTGTCAAGAAGGTAACTTGTGCCAACAGTGGCATGGAGCACCACACACAGAATCAATGTAACCTTCATCTTGGGTCGCTGTCGATCACTTGGGAATGATAAGTAGCTGAGCAGATACTTGTCTCATCTCAGGGGTAGAAACTCTGTGTCATGTAGAGAACACCCTGGCTTTTATACTCTCTGAGTCCTTTAAGGAAGAGAATGATTGGCTCTTTCCACACTATGGGCGTGTGCATCTTCTGTATTTTTAAAGAGGACCTTCACAAAAGACTATGATGCAATATGAACCTTTGTGTCCTTACTGTAAAATAATAACTGGCATCAACCACTAAAACAATTGCCAGTCCAAAGAAAGATGTTTTAAGTGAAAAGTTTTGTCTCTTTTTGCAATATAAAATGCGTGAAATAAAAAAAGCCATTAGTGTTGATGAAAAATAGCTCACAGTTTTTAGTCAGTTAGGCACAAATACTGTGTTTATTTTAACTCTGGTCCAACAGTGTAATGAGATGTGTTCTGAGATGACTCCTTTACTGCTGCACAAACAGTCTCTTTTCTTTTTGAGGGCTGCTGTTGTTTTTATTTCTTGTTAGTTTATTAGTTATATTTTTATTTCCGTTACAATATACAAAAATCTGAACTCATGTAATCTGTACCAGAAGAAAGAATAAAGAATTTATTTAGAGTATATTCTCATTTTTCTTGGTTGTTTTCATCCGCAACTATACACACTTGTTGATAATTATTATCACATGCTAACTTTTCACTAACATCAAAGCAAAGCCTTTTTAGAGAATCACAGACCACTTTGTTCTCAAGTAAATTTCATATAAGGAAAATGTATAATTTCTTGATCCTATTTTAGCCTCATAATATACTCTTCCTTGAATAAGACCAGTGTGTTCTTTCTGACAAACTGAAATTCTGAAAAAGAAATGAAAAAAGATTGTTTTTAGCATGTAGTGAAGGTGCAGCTGGATGACAGTCTGCAGGCGGCTGTGCTGTAGTGCTGTTAATTGTACTGCGGTGAATGCTGTAAAACATGGCTGCAAGGCAGCAAGACTGTGAGAAGTAGGGGAAAGTTCAGGCACACCAAATTCCTGTATTATATATCAATTCCCTGTGACTGGTGCATACGGAGAGCACATGTAGTGGGAGTACAGGCCAGGAAAATGTAACCCTTTGTTTTCTCCTAGTCTGCAGCTCCGTTGTTGCCTAGTTAGACTGAGGTGACATATCCTATATGTAGAAATCTCTAGGGTTTTATTACTGTACAACAAGTCTGAACAAACCAATTGCCCCAAGGCTGGTATTTTCTTTTGAAAGTTTGCTCCATCGTAAAACCTCCATAACATTATACTTAGGAGGATTTTAAAATTACATGTTTTAAAGTACAACCAGGAAAATCTCTGATAATATTGTACAGTTATGGGCACACAGACTCTATCGACTGTGGTAAACAGATTTTCTGGATGAATAAGAGACATAATATTACAGTTTAGAGATTCTAACGTGAATACATTTAGTAAATGCCACAGTAAAGGTCAGCAATCAAAACAAATGACAACTGATGGAACTCCATCATTTTTTGTTAAAATTTATATGAAAACATTTTAGGATAAAACATTGTTGGCACCATTTAATATTTAGAGGCCGGACTGAAGCAAAGAACACTGGAGCGCACTAAAGTCCAGCAGATGATACCATTAAGAGATGCTCTAAATAGGCACCACAGATGGCCTTTACATTGTGGTAACACTGATATATATTTTATATCTCACAGACCCAGAGGGTTGTTTTCAGCTCATTTATTTTCACAAAAAAAACCCAGTGTCCTGTTTTGCTCCTTTTCAGTGCAGCCTAATTTAAATATTGCATTTATTCTCGCACAGATGACCAAATAACATCATTCAACAACGGCTATTACTGTGTTCATCTTACAGTGTTTTATTTAAGGAGACAAAATGTACCGTTTGTTTTTTTTTGAAGTGACGTGATCACATACACTTGTTGTTCAGTTCTCTGCACTCGCTGTATCTTAGCCATGATTGTCATGTGAATCATTCTGGATAGGAGAACTTAATAAATAATGTACTGTAGGGCAGAATTTATATAAATTACTGATGCCGTTACTTTTGTGTTGTTAATGTACTTTTATAGTATATTACTTGCTTACTTTAGATGAAAAATTGACGTTTACAAAATTTTTGTCCCTAAAAGTTGTACTTTCTACCTGAATATGGTTGGATATTGTTGACCAATTTATGCATAGTCAATGCAGAGATACAGTAGAATATTAGGATCTAAAACTTTGTTGAGTTTCCTGAGACAACTCACCACTGAAACTGACCAGGTTAAAATAGGCTGTTGTTTCATGGTTAGCTGAGCTGCGGTGTGGGGTGTTTATTCTCAGCAGTCCACTTCACCGGAGTACCTGGGTAAATTATCGCAACAAATTCTGAAGGTACTGGACACATGGTACAAGTGAGCCAGGATTTAAAAATTTTTCTAATGCCATAGCATTCATGCTGGAAGATATCTAAACTCATATATGCCAAGTAAGCTGCTGTCTGGTTTTGATGTTAGAGTCAACAGAATGAGTCTTTGTAGTTTTCTGGATCTTGACAGACACTGACACCTTTGTTATTGCTTAGTGAACAAAGAGGCTTACAGAAGCCTGTCCATTGCTGCCATTTGCCAGCCTTCAGAAATACCCAGTTTGTGTTTCTTTTCACTTTCACGTGTGACTCCGTCCACTACGCTTTCCCTTTGAGAGTAGTGGTGAAAAACATGCAGTTACAAGTGATTCATCTGCTTACTAAAATAAAAGACTTTTTAAGGCACTGAAAACCACAGATGGTTCCTTGTGTTCGTAGTGAAAGGGGGAGGGGGGTAGGAAGGAACCCCAGGTCCCTCGGTTGTCTCTAGGGATGCAGTCCCACCCCCTCCCTTCCCCGGGACATGAGCTTCCTGCTCCTCCGCACGTCCACTGGGCAGTGTTAAAGGTTGTGGCTGCTCAGTCCGTCACCTGTATTTCCAGGGGTCACACAGCCACACAGCTGCTTGTCATTACAGTTGCACAGCTGGAGGGCAACAGTAGCCCTACATTCCATACACGGCCACCTGCAGTGTATGGGACTCTTATGTAAGCACTGGGTATTTTAAAGCCCTTTTTACTTTCTCATAAAATCCTGTGTTCACCATGATGCTTTGTTGTACGTTTCGTGTTACAGTCATGCAAAACGTGCCACTTAATGTGTGTCAGTTAGTCTGTAACTTCGAGGATTAGCTTTGCGGTTCATGAATGTTAAGCAAGCTACATTAAATTAGCAAAATAAATTAAGACAAATAAGTAAGAGAAAAGAATGAAAGCATAGGGGAATGTAAAACACGGACATCCAAAAATTCCTTCTTTTCAATGTCAATAATCATTTTGTTTTCTGATATGAAGACCACGTGACGTGATGTTTTCTTGTTCACATATCAGTTTTTTCCCGCATCTGTGTTGCTGATCACAGAAGGGATATTTTCAAAACAAGCATGATCTGCTAGTATGTTTTTCAATATTTATGTCTCATTTTCTGGTGTTTATTAGCAAAGACACAGGCGCACTAGTAAATTCATATTTCTTTTATTTTAAAGCATACAAACATTATATAATTCATGTATATGGTTGCAAATGATGAAAGCTCCTTTTTTACAATAGGTCAATTGGTTGCTGCTACAATTGTCTCAGATTAAACAGGCATTTTATCAAGCACTGTCAAGGATTGTAGGGGGTTAATTTCCCTCGCTTCAGTGTCTCGGACAGCTCTTTACTGGAGCTACCCAGGCAGCTGTTATTCCAGAGTGACGAAGGCAGAAAAAACCCAGTGACCTTTTACCTGAATTCCAAATTCACTGTAGCTGCTATATGAAATTGCTCAATTGAAATATTTGAATTGAGCTGATTTTGTTGTTAAAATAATAGTAATAAAAATGACTGTAAATTCCTTTCAGTTTTGTCACATTAAAATTCCAAAAACAATAGATGAATTTTAATGTAGGTAATTTTAAATGGACAAGGGAGCACAGATTAAAGCCTGTGGTGGCTTACAAACTGTCCTTGGGCTAATATTAAAATAAACACAGGCTGTAGTGTAACATGTTTACACTACATCATTTGGATATGAGAAAAATGTTTTAACTAAAGATGGGAATGGGGTCTTAAACATTTTTTTCAGCATGGTGTTACAGTCTTACCAAAATTTTGCATACTAAACTACAAAGTTTATTTTTATTTTCCATACAAACTACTAAGAACGTTTATACTTGTAAAAGGTTTGAAACTTAAGAGAAAACATCTGACCATTTTCTCCTTTGTCCAAGACATTTTGTTTTTTGTGTCTTCTAGCTTTTTTGTTTAATTTGTGGATGTGTTTTTTTTGTGGTCTGTTGAAAAAATATTTGTTAATAAATCAAACAGCATGGTTTTTGTTTGTTTTGTTTGTTCTCATAGTTTAGTTTTTCAATGCTGCATTCAGTGTATTCTAAGAACATTTTACACACTAAGATAAACAACTCCATTTTGCTTAGGTTTATAGATTTAGGTAAAATAGGCCTGGTTTTGTTCATTTTGTGGTTATATACAGAATGGATCCCCGTACAAATGTACACCAGTTATTAGCTGTAGGCCTTCAATATCAAAAGAGATCTATCACTACATTTAGAGAATAAATATGCAAGAATTATTCATAGTATATACCAATATTTAAAGCATATCTGTGAATAAAAATGCAAATTGCAGGGATGTGATGATGTGATTTTTTACACCCAGATACGACTAAGTGCTATTACTAATCTATTACTAATTATTAGTAATTACTAATAGTAATTACTTCGCTACTAGAGGAAAAATGGATTATAAGTTTAAATTTTCATATTTAGACTCAGGCTTTTAATTTAACAGAAAAATACTGCTCAGTCAAGGTTCTCTGAAAATGACCAGGCAGTTTTCTTATCATTATTATATTATAACTTAGTAATAGTGAAGTAAAGATACATATGCAAACAATTAAATACAATTTAAACAGGATGAATGTTGCGAATAAAATGCTAATAGTTTTTGTCATGTTCTGTGTGTGTAAAAAGCGAGTAAAAACTGGGCAGCGCAACATCATCAGGCTGATGTCCAGTAAAACTGAAGGGAGGAGGAGGAAAGAAATACCACATCGCCCCTTCGTGGCCGATATTCATATGATCCGCTGTTTGTGTCGCGGTCCCCACTGACTGAACAAAAGGTCGCCAGCAAGACACAGACCAATAAACATAGATCAGAAATGCTCTTGACTTACGAGAGTGTCAGATTTTGCCAGATTTTTACTTATCTTAATTTTTAGCATGCAATTTTTTTCAAGGTAACTTTATCATTTGTGCAGCTGGGTAGTCTTGCTGGGGTAAAGTACTTTGCTTTTGCAGGTCCTAAGGCAGAAGAAAGGATTCGCATCAAGGAAACACAATAAAACACAAGAAAGCAAGGCTTCATGTTGATAAAATACATTTATACCCCAGTATCCGACTTTAACTGGTACCTAAAAATTGTTGGAATACTCGGTTGGATACTGGAACACTTGAATACTTGGATAGTGGATTTCCATTTTTTCTTATGAAGAAAATTATGTTTTGTTCTGGGTTCATCTGAGAAATCAGAATTAATTTCCCCTCAAATATTCCTAACACTCAAAAATACCTATTTCAGTGTGATAAAGAACATTTTAAACATTCTTCTATTTAGTGTCATCCATTATATTCCATTATTTATTATGTGGTAATTGCAATGAACATTTTAGTGCAAAAATAGGAGTTTTGGTAGCTCAGTGGGTAGCGCTTCTGCCTCACAGCACCTGCGCTGTTTGGGTGTAAGTGTGATTCTGGCTCAGTGCGTGGATTTTGCATGTTCTCCTTGATTTTGTGTGGGTTTCCTCCCACAGTCCAAAGATGTGCATTTCAGATTAACTTATCACTGTATAATGTGTATGCGGCTACTGTGAAATGGACTGATGTCCCATCCAGTAGCTGTTTCATAGCCTTGTGTCCTGGACTGCTCTGAACCACCTCAGGATAAGCAGTTTATGAAAACTGATAGATGGATTTATGTAAAAGTGAAAGTAGAATAAAAAGCAATAAAATTTACCCACTGTAATGGATTGTTACTGGTGTCAGTGCAGAGGTCACATAACCACAACAACAAGTCCTTAGCATGAGGTCAGTGGAAAAAGAGCTACCATATCAGGCAAGAACCCAGGTGCAGATTGTGCAGAGAAGCTCCTGAGACACTCCAGTACCTAGTAGAAGCTGCAAGATGCAGGCAGGGACAGTATCCTGAGAGGCCCCACCAAGTGGTAGGGATCATATACAGCAACATGTGGCTAAATGGGAGGTACCTCAGAGAGTGGTAGAGAACAACAGAGCTTCTACATCCACACAGACAATTAGGAACTGGCCAAGTGACCAGATATAGTGATAATAGGTAAGGAGGAGAAAATAGATACGGTGATTCCATTCAGCTTTGTGGCTGTGAGCTCCACTCCTCCAGTGGCCAGTAAACTCTACTTACCTGTCTGGTATTGTGTAACCTGATGTGTATATAGAAACCTAACAGCATGGTAGCTAACATAAAAAAATCGAGATCCTGCCTTTAATGAATTGTTCTGCCCATGAGCATGGAAATAGTGAAAGATAACAGACTGTGGACTTTAACACAACAGGCAGTTATTCAGTTATAGTGCACATCATGGAAAAATAAGAAAACATTGTAAATGGTGAAGAAGTTCCAGGTGTATTTGTCCAAAGAAGCTATAAAGTACTGGCTGTTCTGACTGCAAAGGTGTTTAGCTTTAGTGAGAAGAAAGCATCAAACTGTGCAAAAATCACCTGTGTGAATTCTTCTATCCCACCGATGACAGGCTTTTGCAGATCAAATGTATAATGTGACTCATGTTACTTGAAAACTGCTCCTCCCTATCTGGAGCTGGAGCCAGGTTTAGATGCTTTGAAGAGGCTTTTCTTCATTCTTCAGCAAATTCCCTAATTTGCCTCTGCAGGGAAGGTTTTCTGTAAACACATTTTCAAGGCTAGAAATGAGCCTGAAAGGCCTTTCCTGGGAACCCGATCCTGGCACTTAGTCCTGAAAATGTGAGCACAGCACCTTGTTGCTGTTTGCAGCTTGAATGTTCAGTCATTTTCTCATCCATCACCTGTTGCACAGCACAAAAGGACAATGGTGGGGAATAAAATCAGGATATGATGTATAAATTTCTGCTTGGACAAAAGTCACTGTCCTCAGTTTCTGTGATGTTTTCAACTTTACTTAAACTTGACAATGTAATTTTAGAGTATTTAGTTGATTATACTTGTGCTGCATTTTACTGATGTTTCTTTTTCCAGATTGTAACATAAAAATTAAGAGTTTGCTGCTCTTTGAAAACAAAGGTATTTAGTTTTGGCACCTGTTGTGAGAATTTTCCAGCAAACTAACAGGTAAGATATACATTCGTTTCAGTCTAAGTCTGAAGTTTCAGTTTAAGTCCGGGGCTTTTAGCACAAAACAGACAGCTTTAAATTTGTGTAAACCTGCTCAATTTGGAGAACAACAATGTACTTATAATTATGCTTTTTTCCAGCACTGATTAGAACAAGACATCCTAGATGCTCTAAATGTATTTTTATTATTCCTTATTTAGGGCAAGCTATGTTAAATTATTTGTAGAGAGGCCTTTGGATGGGACCGGCCTAAACTCCAGGACAATTCCAGGATCGGGAATAATGCAGGCAAGATCATCACAGACACTTCCCCCCATGTCCATCACATCTACCGAACCCCACAGGACAATCAGCCAAAAATAGCTTCTTCCCTTATCAATCACTGAAGGGCAGATAGAAATAACCTATATCACACTTAAATGGACACTAAGACTGGACTGCTGGGCTCCAGTTTCTTAACTACCAGGGTAGAGTGACCTAAATTTTTATTAGACATTTCTGCACTTTTTACAGCTATTTATATATTTCTGCTGCTATTTTCACTGGCCCAGTGGTGCAGCGGGTACCACAGCAGCCCCATGGTATCTGGCCTGTTCTGGGGTAGGTTTGAATGTAGCTCAGTGGGTGCTGAGTTGGCATGTTCTCCCTGTGTATGTCTGGGTTTCCTCCAGGTGCTCCAGTTTCCTCACCCAGTCCAAAGACATATATTTCAGGGTAACTGCTCACTTTAAATTGCCCGCAGTGTGTGAGTATTATAAGTAAGTGAATGTGAGAGAGTGTGCTTTTTTCAATTCTTTGCTCATATTATTCAGGGATGCTCATACACATTTCTGTAAATAATTGCACAATGTGTAGAGTATTGTATTTTCTTCAGACTTTGCTACCTTATACCTTTTTACTATTCTGTTGCTGTTATATAAAAGGGGTTTGAATGACCATTCACCACATCAGATTGCTTACATGTACAAACACACACCTTTGCAGAACGCCACTGATGACGTTGAATATTTACAGTCACTCACAACTCACAACCATATTTGTACAGCAAGTTATTCTTATTGGAACAATTTGGAATCAGAGGTTTGCTCAAAATTATTGCTACAGAGAAGGATTTGAACAAGAAATCCTCCAGATTATATGGAAACAGCTTTATCTGCTACACTTCTTTGCTACATCATCATTTTGTTTGCAAGAGAAATATGTATAATGTTCACTTTACTTTGACTCTAATTTCCTTTCCAGAACCTCATCTTAGCTCTTTCATTCATGCAGAATATGTGTACTACTAGTCTCAAGGTGGAGGGTACGAGTGGGTTAGATTACAGGCTGTAGTTTGGCTCAGATAAAGGCTCGGTTGAAATTGCTTCCCTGTGTGGGCATGATGGAATGGACAAGCCATTCTTCTGAAGGATTAGAATGGTTGAGAATTCATTTGACAATTAAAAAACCTTGTTTATCAAACAACTTTAAATCTCACCACATAATAAAATTGAAGCAACATCTATACAGGAGAACATTAAAAATCCTTGTGTTTTTATTCCTTTGGAATGCTGCATCAACAAAGTAATACATTTATCTATGATTCTACTCAAACTTCCCACATTTATATGTTAAAGTCCGTAGAACTAGAGACTCCTCTATGACATACAGGAGCGACATGAATATATATTTTATATACATTTGTGTAAAATAGCAGGTATCTTAGTGATTACAGGTTTCAATTTCTGCTCCGAGGTCTGAATCCAGCCTCTTCTATTGTACCTTTGCTCTGGTTGGAATTACTCAGCTTTATTTGTAAGAAAACAAGTGTAGCTCATCATGTCTTCTCTGTGCCTGTGTCATGTATTCAGCATTGTATATGTCCATTGATAAAGACTAAATACAATTTAATAATTGTTGTACTTTGCTTAGAAGTGGAGCATCAGTTAAATAATTTTTAAATAATTAAAAATAATAAAAATCGAAAGAAACATGCAATCCAACAGTAATCATAATAATCTGCCTTTTTAAAATTTAATTAAAAACACTTAATTTGAAGCTTTGACTGTAGGCTTATATACGTTTTTGGACAACTATATAAATGATTAGGGAATAACAGCTGCGAATTTGACCCTGCCTCACATTCTTCTTGTGCAATATTTAAGCATTGTCTTTGTTTGTGTGACTATCCCTGACCTTCCAAAAATGCATCATATTTGGAGAAATTGGAGACTATTTAATTACACTTTATTTATGGGAACGTGTGTTTGTGTGGCCTTTGCCTTCTTATGTTTGCTTTATTCTGGCACTGGCTTCATACTGGCTCAATAGGCGATTCTATTTAGATTAGTTGGTTCACACAAATATATAAATAAAAATTAATATATCCTCATACAGTTTTCTACTTGAATAAAAATATGATCATAATAATAAAGAGCTAAGAATAAGTAAATATAAAAATTCAAGTAAGGTTTTTCAAATTGTACCTGGTGTTCTGCAGCTGAACATATGACATTATCTGAAAAGCAATTATAATAGATCAATTTGGCATGACTGTCATAAATTGATATGATGAGACATGCTTCATAAACGTAGCAGCTTTCTCTCTTTAGTTTGATAAAGTTCAGCTTTGGTCTGCATAACTCATATGAACTTTAGATGCCTCTGTCGGACAGGTGTACTTGATCAGTTCTGGATATATTGCAATTGATGTAATCTTTATTTCTCTGTATTGGTGTTCTCTCTTTCTGTGACTCGGTGTTGCTGTTGATACGGTAAGAAAACCCAGAAAACCAGTAACTAAAAACACGAGAAGGATTTGTTTATTTAGCATGTTTTTGCATATGAAAGCTTATATGTCGCTGGTGCTGACTAGGGATGAAATAAAAGGTCTCAGAGGTCTAGGGAAACAACAAATGCTCTCAAGGACAAAGTTAGTCTGTTTTGTGTTTATATATTCGCATTTTGGGTGAATAATGGCTGAAGGTTTGGTTTGGGTGGAGGTGAACTTTCAGGCAACAGGGAATATCGACGTCGATGACGTCATTGTCTCCAGCTGGGGTGAGAAGACTGTTCTGGTGCACCGAGTCACCCCTATGTGATCGCTAGAGGACGCTGTATTTCTTCCCTGAACACCGAATCAGTGGCCATTCGACAGAAAAACGTCAGCGCTAACGGAGACAACGACATCTCGGATACAAAACAAATCACTGCTGTCGATTAAGGGGACGTCCTTATCGATAATAAAATTTACTTTTTGTAAGAAAACAGTTGGAACATAGAAGGATCTTAGTAACTCATCAGAAATACGAACCGCCCAGACAAAAATGTGGAAAGTATCTGAACTTCGTCTGGATTAATTCAATAAAAAACAACAAACCATTCTAATAACGAGCATTTATGAATCCAAGCTGACAAATCTGACTTTGTCCGAAATATTTCCATAATATTTATAATACTCTCCACAGACTTTCATTTTCTGTACGGTAACAAAACACTGTATGTTGTGAGTAATTTTTTAAACAATGGGCGCATTCTGGAGGAAAGTGCCGAAGCTTTTAAGGGAAAGGATAACGGGAAATTTCCCATATTTTGCGGTCAGCAGCTTTATACTTTGTTCTCTGGGAGAGGCGCAGAAAATTAGTCTCTGGTGAATCCTAGTTTGTTTTATCCCCGGCTGCAGGCGAAATAATCCGGATTTTGTCAGTTGTGTGTGTTTTTAGAGTGCAGTTCAACTTCTGTACTTCAAATTTATCTGTGGTCTTAATATACTGCATACCTGTAATAAGCGCGTGAAGACGCCACTATTAATGTGAAGCATCTCAAGCGACGTCCAGTTTGGCTTGTAGTTCAAGCAAATAAAACTTTGCAAAATGACTTAAATTACTTTTTGAAGTATAAAATCTTCCAATCATAAAATTTGAAAAAAAAGAAAATTTGATAAAAATAAATACTCATTACGGAATATGTCAAGATAAACTCACCTGATTTACACTGATTCATACGTATGTTTACCTTAAGTTGTTTATGAAGTTTTTGTAAAAACCTTTTAATCCGTTATGTCTTTAACACGGGACTCTCCTTCAGATGGGTGTTAGACCTCCATAACCTCGAAACGCCCACTTTGAATCCACCAGTATTCGCGTGAACCAGCCGTCCGCTGACTCTATTCACCCATTGGCTACCGGCCTCGTTGACTGGTGGATCTCATTGGCTAGTTACCTTATACACTAGTAGCCGCACGCAGCGATTGGCTTTTGGGCTGTCCGTCACAGAGCCGCGCTGTCCTGGGCGCGCGAGGCAGCCTACGTCGCTCTCCCTCCTATTCTGCAAATCTGCTGGAGATGGTCTGCTAGAGGCGCCTTAAAATTTTTTCGGAGGCCAGTTTTAAACCACAAAAGGTAAGAAGCAGTCAGTTTACTTCTTTAGGTTGGATGCAGAAGAGATGGTCGGAGGAACTAGATGAAGTGCTGAGAGAAAAGACGGTAGCAGGGGGTTTGGTGGGATGTGAGGACTCTGAGGAGCTGTTTGAGAAACTTTCATCTAGTTGCCTGAAGCTGTTTTCTTTTTTCGTCTTGTCTAGGATGATCACTAACCTCTGGTGTCTGCTTAACGGGACAACCTGTAGCTTTTTTAAGTGAGTGAGTTGTTTTCTTTTTTGAAAGAAGTGGGTTTTTTTGGTGCTCCTCATACTGTACATGTATTTATATTAAACTACACAGGTAAAGCACCTTTAGAGTCTGTCAGAAACTAAATACTGTATATCAGCTGGAAAACCTTATTATCCTTTCTCAATGAAGGGGATATTCAGCTACGCGAGAGGCATGATGGGGATCTTTGACTTTTAACTCTGAGCCTCAGAGGAGCGCGATCCTGCGAGGACCGTTTGGCGCGAGCCCAGGGACCCCCAGAAGCCTAAGCGGCGGGGGTCTCGTCTGACACCGAGCCGCGCCCGCCCCGTGACTTGGGGTGTATCTGTTTTTATGAGTTTCCAGATGACGCAGGTCGCTGGGCTGTGGCTGTGTCCTCCTGCCAGTGCGCGCGGGGGTGTGTGTGTGTGTGAGTGTCCGTCCATAATGTGCAATTCTCCGTCTGGGTCGTATTTTCCTCTGTATTTCATTGAGGACCATATAGATTAGTGGTCACTTTCACAAACTTTCTTTTTCAGTGTTTATTTGCTGCAGCCACTTACATATAGTTTATAGATACTGAGTTGCCAGTTTGTTAGGTATATCTCTCACCTTCACACATACTGTACATTCCAGCAAATCGTCACATAGCAGCAGTGTGGTATAAATCAGAAAGGCCAGCATTTCTAGCATCAGTTAGTGTTCAACTGAGTGTTGGAATGGGCAAAATGAGTGACCTTAGTAACTTTGAATGTGGCGTGATAGTTGGCCCTAGGCGTGCTGATTCTAGCAGATCCCAGACGGCTGTTATCTTGGGCTTTTTACGCACAATGATTTCATGGGGTTCCTGAAAATGGTGTGAAAATAAAAAAAGTACCAGTGGTCAGTGATCCTGTGGACTAAAAACAGCTTGTGGATTAGAGGACCAGGGAGATGGACAAGAAACATGCAGCAAACAGACCATTCACAACTGCAAATCACATCCAAATTCGACACTGGTGTGGAGAGTGTCATTTCAGAACACACACCTACTGTAAGTAAAGAATAAGAAATCGCGTCTCCAGTGGTCACCGGAGCATCAAAACTGCATTGTTGATGAATGGGACAAAAGTTGCCTTTTCGGATGAATATAGGTTCCTTTTGCATCATGCTGAAGGGAAGATCAAAATTTGGCACAAGCAACATGAGTCCATCCTGTTTGATGTCAGCAGTACAGGCCAATGGCGGCAGTGTGACAGTGTGAGGAATGTTTTTCTGGCACACATTAGGGCCCCTGACACCCACTGAAGAACATCTGGATGACACAGCGTATCTGAACATCATTGCTGGGCAGGTTCGTCCCTTCATGGCTACACTTTATCCACACCCAGATGGACACTTCCAGCATGATAATGGACTATGTCACAAAACTTGTATCATGACTGAGTGGTTCAAGGAACGTGACAGCAAGTTTAATTGCTTCAGAGACCTGCACAGTCCCTATATCTCAACCCTATCAGACATCTTTGGAATGAGGTAGAAAGGCCTCTTCTCAGTAAGACTGTAAAGCCATCTAATTTTCAGGAAACTGCACTGTGCAATCATTTCCACATGGTGCAACATTTTTGCACAATGGATCCAGGATCTTAGAGAATCCGTGCCCACACAAGTTCATGTTATTCTGAAGGCCAGAGGAAGTACAATGCTCTACCATGTAAGGTCAGTGTGAGGTTGTCCACTCAGTGCCCTGTGGACAGTAAGGTACAGGCTGATGTCCTCCATGACTGATGCTGAACACAGTCAAGTGCTACTTTCTGTGTTTAATGGTGATAACAGGTAATGGCCTACCTACTAGGAGCCATTCCCTTACAGTTGGAGGTTTGCTGACTCAGATCCCTCTCCTGCTGTAGTATCCCTGTTCAGACTACTTACCCTGAATTGACACAGCAGGAATATGTTTCTGCATGATAAATTTTGGAAGCCACTATAGTAAAGATACCTCAAACCAAGAGGGAGAACTTTACAGTCCTTCATGATATAATTTATGGTGAATGTAAGAGTGAAAGAAACATGTTCTTAGATACCTGCAACTATTTGAACCGGTAAACTGAACTGATTTATGAGTTAGTTACCATAAAAATCTAAATCTAATCTAAATAGAATAGTTGCCTAGTTTTGATAAGTAATATCTAACCTGCCTAACCTTACACATTTTTCTAGTATTAGTGTATATATAATATTTGAAATAACAATATTTATCAAAATTTTTTCCCCTCCTAAGTTATTTACATGCATGACAAATGTTTTAACCATCATGTGACTTGAAAAAAAGCATTTTTTATTTAAGCCTGGGCTGTCTAGGTCTTAGGTGTCAGACCAGTCTATGTTGATTTGGTTTCCTCCCACAGTCCAACAACATATGTTTCAGATAAATTGGTAACTGTAAATTGCCCGCAATGTATGTGTGTGGCTACATGGTAGTGGACTGGTGTCCCTTCCAGTGTGGCTCCCACCTTGTCTAGCGCCCAGTAATTGGAGGATAGGCTGTGGACTGCCACAATTCTACCACTCTGCTACAATCCTGACCAAGACAAGCATTTAAGGAAAGTGAGTGAGGAGTAATTGTAAACATGCTTGTTGTCATACTTGTTGACAACTAATGCAACCAACACATTTTTCCATGTTTTGTGCAGTGAAATCAAATGCAAACCATTGGTCTACACTTCTTTTATGTTCGTTTTAGGCTCAATTAAGGGTCCATGCCATTGAGGTGATGTAGATGTACGTCATCTTACTATTGTTTACCACTTTAGACAGAATATCAGAAAGATTAAGTTCTTTGTTAAGTTCTTGGGCAATATTTTTAACATTTACAGTTACAAACTGTTCTAAAATTAACATTGACAATTTTCAGGCCACAAACTTGATGATGATGATGTAACATAAGAGCTAAAGGAAAATTTACAGCATCAGGGCTAGAAATCACTAAATTGCAATTTGCATTATGGACAATTTCAGCAATCTTTCTGACCTGGAAAGTGTTTGATGCAATTTGTGATGAAGTCTTGTTCTGTGGATCATGCCAGTCTTTCTGAGCAAAATCAATACAAGCACAATCATGGAGCATACGTTGTGCTGTTACTAGAATATATAGGAAGAATGATGTTTGTTGTTATAAACAAATAGAATGCCATCTGAAAAACAGTTCGGCTTTGCAAAGCAAACCTCTCAGCACAAAGTGCAAAAGATATATGGTTTCCTACAAGATGGTGGATTTTTCAAGCTAATGGTCTGGGTGCTGCAACACTAGACTTTGGTATGACTTGCTGCATAGAACAAGCTCAAAAATAGAACAACTTATCTCAAGTGGAGGGGACTGACATGTAGAGAGGAGATGTGTACAGGGTACTTAGCTTCATATAATTCCTTTCTTTAAATATCACATTTGATCATTCTGTGTATAATTCTCAACTGAAAACTAAATTTCAGTCTATTAGTCTGTATTATTTTGTTTGAAGTATTTTAAGGTAACCAGTTCTGTGATTCCTGTATTTAGTATCATGTATATAGTACAGTATAGTGTCATAGCAACTATTGTGGAAAATAGTGTGATCCAATAAACTATGCAGAGTGTGCAGGAGTAAAACAGTGTACGTAAAATAATGTGTAAATGGTGCCACAGGAAGGGAAAGTTTGTCTGCCTTGTCTGACATTTTTTTGTTGCTACTGAGGGAAGGGAGTGCTGAGGAAATTCCTGCCCCTTCACATCTCAGAGGACTGTGGGTCACACTGAGTCACTTGATCAATAATGCTGGGATTGGTCTTCAGATTCAATCCAGGAACAGGAGGCTTCTTCTGGAAGGATGTGGGGAACTCCAGCCTTAGTCTGGAGCATTAGTCAGTCACTCAGTCCAGTCCTGGAAGTGGGTCAGTAGTCAATGGTACTCAATTTTGGCACTTTTACATTTTGCACTCCTGAATATCAGGACATTTTCTTGTACTTCCCATTAGCTCCTGGTTCTCTTTTCTGCCCCCAGGCATCCAGAGTTTCTGGCTGAGGTGCATGCCCAGCAAAAGACTGCTGTAGTACATAGCCATTATTTAAAATAACTCTCACAGATACATTTCATTACCCAATTGGCATGAAGTTACACTACAAGGCAGCTCATACTGTACACTGCTTTTCCTACTTTTCAGTTTGTGTTCTCTATTAAAGAAATGTATATTGTGAACATCACCAAGGTTAATATTGTTTATTTACTGGGAAAAGCCAAAATTTAGTACAGCTATCCCTCAGTATCCCAACTCTCGTTTTTAAAATTTTCACTATAACAGCATTTGAAAACTAATACCTAAATATCAGTATCTGAACTGAAACTTTAGCTAAAATGAATTTTTATCCAAAGCTTATCCATAACAAAATAAATAGAAGTACGAATAAAAATCACAATGATTAAAAAACAACAACTATTGTACAGTACCGTACTGTAATAAAAAATACTGTATGTATTCTACAAAACTCTATTTACGTATTTATCCAAAGTGAAAGTTTGAAATGCACGCGTTTGTGCTGGTGTCTTGTCAGTTGTTTCCGCTAGTTGCAATTTGTCTGAACACATGCATTGTGTCACTGCATTCACTGCGAATTTAATTTTTTAAATAAGCAATTAATGTTTATTTAAATACCATGTGAAACAAAGACATGGAAGAGGGATTACTTTGACACGTTTTCCCTTTACTCAGCATGTTATAACCCTGCATAAGTTCCTTCTCATCTCTTGTGTGTAACACAGGCGCTGCATGTGGACATGACAACGGTGGCAGCACTAACACCCACTGGTCTTATTAGCTATTACCTTGCTTTCCTTGTGCTCGCTTTGTTGGAATGTGTCTCAACAGCCTCATTGCATTTACTATGGTTTAAAGTATTAAACTACAATTTAACTTACCTGCTTATTCGCAGCCTCACTCCTCCACAAAGCAAACCTCACAAGGCTCTGGTCTTCACTTCATTTGATGCTTACCCAGTAGAAGTTGATAGCCTTGTTTTTTTAAATTAGTAGTTAACAGTATACTTTAATTTATAATCTTTCAGTTTGTAAATTAATGATTATAAAAATACATTCATGTTAGACTTTAAAGTGCTTGAAATGAAAGAGGCACAGCAAATTGCTGAAAAATATCCTTTTTATCTAACTATCAAGATCTCAGAAAGAGGGGCCTTTAATTTAATCTGCAAGCACGCGATACTGTTTATTCTCCTGCAAAGTGTATTCAGCTGCTTTTTGCAGGACAAAAAACAATTTTCTACAGCTCCTTTTGGAAACTTTACTGCACAGTAATTCTTCAGTTTAGTCTGTGCTTGTATGGGATATTTCTCAGCTCCTGAAGCATATGTTGTCTTGGAGACTTAAAATTGACAAAGAGTTTGGTCTAAATACTAGAGCTACACAGAAAAAGTGCATCAGCATGGCTAACAGTGGTCATGGTACAAATGCACTGGTAAAGTGCCGACTGTGGGTGATACTGTGAGAAAGAAGGGGAGGGAAACCCAGGTAGTTCAACACTTTTTACTCCCTGTTGTTCTCATCACACCAAATTAGCATAACACAACATATTGTCTCATCCAGGAGTTAGTTTGGCTGAAACTGAATAAAAAACAAATGCATTTCTGTCCAGGACAATGACATTGTACTATTTTTAACAATTCATGCATCTTATATAAAATGCTTTATTTGCAGAGAAGTCCTATAAAAGTTTTTTTTGTGTAGGCATGTCCTGTCAACATGTTTTCCTACATATTCTAGTACTGTTTATAATGAGCTGTACATGTTGTTTTGTCCATGTGTGGTCTGTGCGTGAGTTTGTGTTTGTGATGTAACTCTTTAACAAGCATCTGGTACACCTCTTGATGTACAACATGCTGCAGTAAAATACAGAGCCCTGCATGCTTTCAAAGCTGGCTGCAATGCAATGTCTGGCTCATGGTTCCAGCTGTAGGTATAAATTTCCAGATGGAATATGTACTCAGATTGTCAATTGTGGATCAGCCTGGTCCTATTTCATGGCACAGTTGGAAGTTCAGTCCGTCAGTCACTGAGCAGTTATTGTGATATGACTGCACCTGCTTGCATCTGGCCTGCAGTTGTTTGTGCCCTGGACAATAAGACTGTGGAATGTTTGGGTTTGGAGGAGCACTGTTCATGCGAGATGGTGTCCATCCCTTGTACTGTGCTCAAGTCTTGTGCTTCTCCACACACTCTTTGCAATGACAAACTTCACACTGTGTTCAGAAATATGGCCTAAGGACATTGTTTTCAAAGGGCTAAGAATAATATTTCTGTTCCGTTCTTGGTGTCCTTTTCACTTTATAGTTCTTAAAAAAAATGACACTCATTTAATATTTAATTGTAATTTTTAAGTCACTATTCAAGCTTCAAGAATGAGTTATTTTAAAGTGAAGTTGAAGGAATTTAGAAGGTGTTTTTACTTTATGCTCTTTTTTAACCATTGCCTCTGATGTTAATGAACATGCACAGAATACAGTGGTGAAATATTCCCCTGCTTTTTCAAATTTAAAATATTGTGACTCAGTGTAGTCAAAGTTGCTGCAGTAAAAGGAACTTGCAGAAATTGTGATGGTTTTGTTGGAATTGCTGAGGCAGTTGAAAATTTTTCTGTTGCGATGTAGGGAAGATTGGTTGTATCTGACTCTTTTGTGGGTATCCAAATGACCTTTTGGCCTCTGATTTCTTTTTGAGATTGATGAACTCTGAACTGTGAGGACTGTCATAGGAAGGGGGGGCCTTCTAAACAAGGAAACCTCAGAGAAGTTGCAAACAGCATTACTTAAGTGCAGAACTGGTATAAATCCTCATTGTGGACACTGAATGTCTCCCATTGTGCGTAAACAAGGAAAAAGGCAGTAAAAGGGATGTGATGCTGATGTGCATTAGGGCTGAAGTTGATAGCGGCAGTTTAAAGAGTTTTATATTATTCAACTGGTATTGGCATTTAATCCAGTTACATGAGGACGTACTTTACAATTACTAGTTTGTGACATGGCTATGTGACTGTGTGTGTGTGCGCACTGGAATGTGGTTTGATGAATTAATCACAGTTTTGCATGGTGTGCAGTGTGAGTGTGGTCTCATGAGGGTTGCTGGCACGTGTGTGCCTACGTCTGTGCAGCCTGTACCAGCAGAAGTGTGTTCCTGCAGGCTTGTATGTTTGTTCAGCCCTTGTTTTCCCTCTGGCCTACAGGAAACAGCTCAAGGCCTTGCAGCTGAGTTTTGCTGTCAGGCAGGGGTTCCTACGGCAGGACAATGGGAGGTTTCCCGAGGGCCTGCAGGGTGTTCTGAAACCTGTTTCCCCTCAGGAAGCTGCTGATGTTATCAGCAGTAGCTGACCGGGGGACACAGCGGCAACGATTCCTGTGTTGTACGTGTCTCTGGCCTCTTGAGTGTATGTTGACTGCCATCAGTACTGTCTGGACTTGCACGTCTGCACATGTACTGTATGCACCTTTGTGGAATACTGTGGCCTGGTACCTTGGGACAGTGACCTGGCAGAAGGTTCTGCTGTCTATTTGTCTCATACATTTTGGTATTTAGGGAAGAGTGTGATCAGTGTATTAAACCATGCCCATGAAATACATAGCACATTCATGTGTCTTGCCTTTATTTATAGATGAGTAGACATACCTTCTGTGGTGTCTGTTTGAGCCATGAGAGCTTTATCAGCATAGTTGGGTCTGTAATTTCTCCTAGGCTCAATGCCATCACTCCTTAACTTAGTGAGATTTTAAAAGTTAAAGGTCTACATTCTTCATTGTGTATCAGAGGTTAAAGATTTTGTTTCCTTAACAATAGGAAAGGGGGTGGAGGGGTCAGAACACTGTCCTAAACAGTGCTCTGGCTAACCAGGTCTTGACCAGAGTATAGTGTTTTATGGGACTATATGTAGAAAACTTTGAAATGCTGTAATTACAAACTGACTGTGAGGCCTTGATGAGTTAGAAGTTTGAGTCTCAGTGAATGTCTAAAACTGAAATATCTCATGAAAATGCAGTAAATGTCCAGTGTTTATTGCCCTTGAATGACAAAGTGTTAGTATTTCTCTTGTCCTTTGCTAAACACATTTCCACTGGCAGCTTATTTTGCCTGACTGGGGTGAATTTCTGTGTGATGTAAATGGTATATGTTTTGCAACTGTGTAAGGCAAAGGGTATAAGAGGTGAGGCTGTTTATTTAATGCCTCCAGCTGGCTGCTGTTTTTGATTTATTTTAAAGCTTCTGATAGTTTTTCCAATATTTTTAGGAGGAAAAAGTTTTTCAGCTATACTTTGTCTGTACGTGAAAGTTTGTACATTTTCCCAGCCATTTGTATGCGAGGAGTTGATGGGTACAGTGGAATGTGACTTTTTCCTTCATGCCCTGTAATTTAGTGCCTGTCATCTGGCAGTGGACAAAAACATGTGCACACTGTTCTCTGTGTGTCCATGGCCAACCAGAAGCATCTGCAGCTCTTTTCTGGTCTGAGGACCTGGTACAGATGAGATTGCTAATGGAGTGTCCCTCCTTGTTAACGCATGCTCTGTCTGTGAGTGCTCTGCAGTTGGAGAAGTAGGCGGGGACATCAGCAGTGCCAGCAGAGGGGACAGAAAGTCATTGTCTGGTCTCATGAATCAGAGTTGTGATTATAGATATGCATATCAGTGTGGCTTTGCATCAGAACTTGTTCAAGCATTTCTCAATGATGAGATTGTTCTGCATGTTAATGACCATTCTGCCTGTCGTTGTACTGTTCCTTATTTTAACTCTATTAATAAACAATTCTCAATTCTTATAAAGAACCATTACTTGCTGTGACTGTGGCATACAGATATTCTGATCCAGGTCTATGTGCCTGGATTCCTTCATGTGGCTTATCCTTGGACTAAGTCATCTTGGAACTGGAGGGGAAGATAATGACCCTTTGTGCCCAGCTGCTCTCCCTTCCAGCACTAAGCTATGTGAGAGAAATGTGCTGCAAGTCCTAGCCTGGCTGATGTGGCAGGATGTCAGAAGGAAATGTGTACCGGAATGTCCCCGAAGCTATGTGGGAAACTGTATGTTTATATGTGTGTGACCTGTTCTGATTGACAGCTGTCTGTCTACCTATCCCAGCAGGAGCTGAGCTTTACAACTTGAGCAACGGTGTCTACAAAGAATAACAGGTAGCTCAGCAACTCATTGAGGCCTATGTGGTGTATGTGTCAGGGAGGTGAGTCTACATTTATATGCACAACATTTGAATAAAGTGAAATAAACTGCATTTCTTGCAGAAATCTGTGGTTACCATTCTTGTGTAACAGATTTCAGGGTTTGGTCCTGAATTTTTTTTGTTGCTGATTTCTTGTTTCTTTATAATGCTACTGTTTCCTTGTAGGTGTAGTTACACTTGGAGACATTTAATGCCCGAGGGCATATCATGTCCCTGTGTCCTTGTTAATCTTCTTCAATAACAAGAGCTGAAAAATCTTATGGCACAACTGTAACCATCTGAACTAGAGAGTTGTTCTTTCTGGATGTTTTTTGTAAAGTCTTTTAGGTGGCCTTACCCACATGATTACATACAAAACTTTTGATGTTAAAGTGTGCTTTTCTCACTCTTTAACATCAAAGTTTTGTATGTAATCATATGGGTAAGGCCACCTAAAAGACTTTACTTCTTCTTCTGAGAGTGACTTCACTTGTATGTTCTTTCATTCTTTGATTCATTCACCCTCTAATTTAGAAAAGCAATCAATCTGTCAATTTGAAAATAGAGTTTCATGGAATTTCAAAGTGAATGAGCCAGCTAAGTCAATTTGTTTATGGCCAGACTGAGTGCTACTGCTCAGATTACACTAGACTCTTGACCATGTTATTCACCATAAGAGACCAAGAGTGGGATATATTAGCTTTATTCTGAAGAGAATGGGAGGAAGAGAGGTGAATAGATTGATATTAATTCTTAGGATTTCAGGTACACAGGTTTGTCAAGTTTATATTGGGACAGTGAAGTACTGACTTAGTATCCTCTCTTTCCTCAGGTGGTGAGAGTTGCTGTTGAAAGGTTGTGGCCCAATAACATGACTCAGTCTGTACAGGTTAATCAAAAACTTCCTGGTAAGCAGAAGTTTAACTGTGTCTATGAGGTAATGAATCTGTACAACTGAAGAATAAATCTTAATGTGTTTTCCTGTATTCTGCAGATCTGGGTGCGCCATTCCTCTACAGCACCCAAAGTCAGGGTGATCAGGGAGGTTCCTACTCTGTACAGACTCCTTATGGCTTCCAGCTGGACCTTGACTTCCTAAAGTATGTGGAGGAGATTGAGAGTGGACACAACTTCCGGCGAGTTGTGGTTAATGCTCGCCGGGGTTCTCGAAGTACCAAAACCTCTCAGAGGAGTCCAGGTGCTGGTGGGCGCACCAGCGGATGGACATCCACTGAATCGCTGTCCTCTTTGACCAGTGAAGATGGTCGTGTGCCTCCCCCTCCTCCACCACGAAACCGGACCACATCAGCGCCCAGTGAAACACACCCTCTCTCACCCCTGCCCATGTTGAGCCCTCCACTTTCTGCTGGGTTGAAGGTGCCCCCAATACCACTGATTCGCAACCCTAGAGTGGAGAGAACACTGCTGGAAACCAGCCGAAGGCTCCAGCAGGAACAGACACAGTTTCAAAATGACATGGGATTCCATTTTGCTGACCCACCCAGGTCCAGTTCTGCCAGTAGCCCGACAAAGGAGACCCAGCTGTTGACTGTCCCCTCACTCTCCCTCTGTCCATCACAGATCAACTGTGCCAGAGCCAGTCCTCACACCTCTGGCAGGAGCACTCCAGCACAAGGAAGTTCCTCCACCATTGGCCTTGCTCCAGTCCCCTCTGGACAGCTCCAAACGGTACGGGAGCAGATGGCAGCAGCTCTCAGACAGCTCAAGGAGATGGAGGAAAAAATGAAGGGTGTCCCAGCCCTGGAGAAAGAGGTGGCCCAGCTGCGTGCTGAAAAAGAAAGACTGCTTACTGCCCTACGTGAGAAAACTGCAGCTGAGGGCTCAGCAGTTCTACAGCGGTCTCAGACTAAAGGCAACAGCAGGAAAGAAGAGGAGATGGTGTTAGATGATCAAGGATGTCTACTTACTTCACCTGTTCATGGGAAAACCAGAAAGCTGGTTGAACTGAGGAAACTGACAGAGAAATTGGGAGGTAAGGATGACAAAGAGGATGAGCATTCAGAGAGGATGTCAACAATAGAAAAAGTAACAAGAGTGAAGAAGGCAGTGGCTGTAGGAGATGACAGGCCCCTTGAAGAAAGTGTATTTTATTACTGTCAGGGCAAAAAAGAAGTGGCTGTTGCCACAAGTCTTGTGTTATGTGACAAAGGAGTTGGAACAGATTCGAAAGCCATGTGTGAAGAAGGAGTAGATGCTAAACCGGAAACTGAAGAAGCTTCTGTATGGGTTATGGAGTCTTTACTTGGATTAAAAAGTGAAGCAGAGAAAAAAATTGACACTCTGCAGGATACCATTAAACTCCAGCATGAATCTATTGAGGTCCTTGAAAGTCGATTAAACCAGGCTGACAATGAACTTGAGGCACTGAAAGCTGAGGAATTGCGGAGGAAATCCATTGTTATGATGGAGAGGGGGGTCTTGGTCAAACCTCAAATGACCACTACTGGAGTAGAAACTGAGACAAGTAATATGAAAATGGAAAAACAAAGTGTTGGTGTGGGATGTAGCTGTGAGGTTATGGATGCACATGTTGGCCCAGATTTTACATCTTGTCAGAAGCACCAGAGTACTCAGACTGATTTGGAAAAGAGTGCCAAGGGAACAACTTTGGTCGTTGTGACCAACACTGCCAGTCAATGGGACAATCCATGTGAAGAGGACAGGAGGACATCAAATGAGAAATATGTGGCTGCTGCACTGAAGAGAAGACAAATGACTGTCACAGAAGGCACCATTACTCCAGCAGAAGTCAGCGTCACAAAGACACACCAAGACCTGGAAGCAGAAACTGTACCCTGCAGTCCAGCTGTGGGTGAGTACCAAACCCTCTGAAAGCAGTCCAGGTGCTGGTGAAGGTGTCTGAATCATTGCTACTGCTGTGGTACACTGGTTGTGTAATAAATGTAAAAGCAGGGCCATTCCTAAAAGAAACCCATTATAATGTAATACCTCCTCACAGCGTTGCGCCCACAAAGCAATGTTTTGGACTAATGGTGATAAAATATGACAAATATGCTTTATAGTCACAAGGGTGGTTCTCAGAATGACTCATTTCTGGGCTTAGCTAGTTAATGCAGAACACCCCGTGTGTTGGTTGGATTGTACTGCAGGCACTCTGAAGTCCATAATGAAGAAGAAGGATGAGAGTGGTGGCCCTTGTGAGCCACGCAGTGGCAACAAGAAGAGTCTGCAGTTTGTGGGAATTCTCAATGGGGGGTGAGTGCTGTGTTGTTGGTCTCTGTTGATCATTTCGGTGTTATGGTCTGGCTAGGCTATCCATACAGACACTGGATGAAAGAGCTAGTTAAATAAAGCAATCCCTTGGTATGCAAACTCTCTGTAGCCATATTTTTGCTATAACAGCTGTTGAAAATTATTACCTAAATATCGGTTTCCAAACAGAAACTTTGCAATAATGTGTTTTTATACAGTACAGTACCATGCAATGTACTACATTAAAAAAAGTACTGTATTGTATACTGTTACAAGTTCATCCGATGTAAAACTTCAAATGGCATGCAGGCGCACTGCTCTTATCAGCTATTTCCTTGCTTCCATTAGACATGAGGCTAATATGAGGCAGCTGAGAGCACATGGTCTGCCGACTACAGTACATTGTTTACACTTTCATACTTCCATGGTGCAACTTTTGATGTTTTTCGAAGGTGTATTGGAAGATATGTGCCTTGTAGCAAATTGTCAGGATATTTGTGGTTTAAAGAAATAAGAGCCCTTATAGAGAAAAATTGGACATCAGGAGGAAGTATAACTGGGGATAACTGTACTTTGATTTCAATCCAGCAGTTCAGGAACAGATGGCCTGGTGTTCAGGCATTTAGTAGGAAGTTCTGCAGCTGCTGTTGGATGAGCAGCACTCTGTTTTCCATACAGGTATGAGTCAACCTCAAGTGAAGATGAAGGAGAAGAAGGTGACAGCTCATCGGTAGAGAGTGGAGATGGTGGAAGCTCAGACAGCAGTGAGGATGGCAATGAAGCACTTGAGGACACCTCGGATGATGAGAGAAATATCAATTTGGATGACAGTGACAGTGATGTGGAAGAATTAAGAGGTGCAAAAATTAAAGATGCAGAGGAACCACAAACTGTGAAGGAGAAGTGAGTCATTCTTCTTTCCATGATGTATATTACAAGGTGTATTAATGTGGTGTAATTAACTGAAATAACTGAAATAACTTTTTTCCTAGGTTTGAACTGAGCACAAAAATGCGAGAAGCCTGTCTTCTTCTGAAGAACCACCTTAATGATGATGTCAGCACCTTGAAGAGCAAAGAAGTGGTGGGTGATGTTTGCTTTTACAGTGTTATCCAACTTATGAAGGTAATGTGTTGCTGAAAAACACAATTGGAACTCTCTTAACTTGGAAGTAATTACCATTCATTTCTACAATAAATTTTATTATGTGTTCCTGAACCCTGAAGGTGACACGATTTATTTTATGTGAGATGGATTGTTACCTTAATGGGATATGCTACAATAAACTTAGACTCACACAAAAATGAATAAAATGTCTAATAATAAACTTTATATAAATAAAGTATTTAGTTTATAAATAAACTAAAAATATATATTATAAATACAAATATATTACATTTAATCATTAATCACCCTATGTCCACAAAGGTTTCCTCTAACAGTTCAGAGATGTGTTAGGGTAAGACATCTGAAAGCCTACTCACTGACTGATTGGCTGCTCACATTGAAATGCGCTTTTTGCGTGTGTGTGTGTGTGTGTGTGTGTGTGTGTGTGTGTGTGTGTGTGAGCAAGACAGAGAGAGAGCCTTTACGTTGACAGTGTATGATTGACTGTAGGTAGTTTACGCTGTAAGTCACCTTGGACAAAGGGGTCAGCTAAATACTATATAATAATCATTGTAAGTTGCTTTGGAGAAAAGTCTGCAACAAAAATAAATGTTAATGTAATGCTCTATTCAACTGTCATGAAAAATCCAAATTTTGTCCTTATAAACATGAAGAGATGCCTTGCAAGTCAGGATGTTAAATGAAGCTCCTTATTATGTCAAATTTTTGTAAAGGGGAAGGGCTGTATTATATTTTTTAGTTTCTAGACTAATCTGTCCTTTTTTACTTTTCGTAGTTGTTTACACCAGTAATATACAAAAATGAGACAACTACATTTCCTTCTGGTTATAATTGTATGGTCTGCCATGTTTATTCCCACAAGTGCCGTAAGAGGATGTTTGACATTGGCACCTCATTGCAATCTTTTGTGCCTCTGTGCCAGCTGTCCAGCACTCACAATGTGCAGATGGAGTGGTTTCGCGTATCCAGTGCCAAGACAGCCCAGCCCTCCCGTGTGTCTGACTACTTAATGGCCTTCTCAGAAGTGTCCCCTGCCCTGCTGGCACATGTGGTCAACATGACTGATGGCAACGGCAACTCCGCCCTACACTACAGTGTGTCGCACTCCAACTTTGCTGTGGTGGGACTCCTGCTGGACACAGGTCTGTGGGCAACAAAGCAAGAGCAACCTGTTAGGTGATTGAAATTTCAGGTCATGATGCTATCAGCAAGACTCAAGAGTGATTTTGCAAAGGCTGAGTTAGCATTTTTAAGTAAAATGCAACTTTTTTAGGAACTGTAGGTCACTTCTGGTTTACAGTATTTTGGTGTATTGTTAAAAAATGAACATTTTCCTAGAAAAAAATAAATCATTGAAATAATTATTTTAATTATGATTTTGAAATTATCAGATGATATTATTGTCTTAAATTGTTATCATAATGGCACAGTAGAGGGACCTTAGACCTTTAGTCTCAGTTCTAGTGGGAGAATATCTACATATCCATTTATTTATGATGAATTTAAAGTTGCTTTACAGTATTGGCTAAGCTAATAAACAAACAAAAAATAAATAAATAAACTGTGGAAATTGAGACCACTGAGTATGACTTTCATAGTTACACTGTGTCCTCATGCTACAAGCATTTGAGTTGGAATTTTTCAAGATAAAAACATTTTCCAGTTTTTAAAAATTTATTTTCTAATAGCATTTTTGTCACCATTCTGTTTTATAATATTTCTGTTTGCTGGGGAGTCAGAACAGCCTGAATTTCTTCTTCCAGCTGTTACTTGGCTGCAAAATGTACCTAAACAAAACAGAAGTTTTATTTTGACTTGATTTAACATGATTTTGTATTGTTCAATCAGTGAATAATGGAAAGTAACAACAAGTATAACAGTATTTTTATACTTACTGCTTGTGAGATAGTGATAAAAGTGACTTTGGAGTTAGGAATAAATCAAGTTGCGAACAGACCTTAGGTATGAATTGTACCTGCTTACAAATCATTGCTCCTTGTCTGACCCCTTTTGACTGAATGCTCTCATGCATGTTCATGTTGGATCCCAGCAGTGAAGTTTCATTGTCTGGATAAGCTGCTGACGTTTTCCCGAGGACTGACTATCTTTGTATGCTATGTGTGCTCCATACAGCTGTGTGCAGCGTGGACCAGCAGAACAAGGCCGGCTATACAGCCATCATGCTGGCGGCCCTGGCAGCAGTGACGGAGGAGGAAGACATGAAGGTGGTAAGGAAGCTCTTCAGTCAAGGCAACGTCAATGCCAAAGCAAGTCAGGTGAGCAACCCTCAGCTTTCTACTGCAATACATAAATCGTTGTTTCCACTAAAGAATCACATTTGTAATGAATGTCACTTTTAAGGATCAATGTTACTTTTTTGGCTGTTCTGTGTTACGGTCTAATTTTATACATTCATGACAGAGTTATGTTCTGAAGTCAACTTCAAAAGGATTGCAATGTTTTTTTGTTTCTTTTTTTTATTTCGCAGATGATTGTATTGTAAGCTTGTAAAGTCAAGCAGTAGTAAATGTTCCACTTCCTTCATAGACAAATGCTAGAGTTGAATCTCCTGTGTTATAAGACTAGGTTTCTAACTTTTCTAACTATGGCTTCTGTCCTTCAGAGGCTGATTCCTATATGTGGTTTCTTTGGAGTAGTGAATGGGTTCTGCCTTATAGAAGCAAAGATTTTAACAATGCATTATTTTCTGCAGAAGCTGAAATGCTAAATGATACATTATGTCCTGCAGTGACTCACATTCTAAACAAGATGTCATGTACAAGAAGAGTTGTCTAAATAAGGGTTTTGTCTAGGAGTCTGAGATGCTAAGTGTTGCTTTTGTGCTGTGAGAGATGTGGTGTGAAATACTGACATGACCATGTTTTGTATATGTCCAGGCTGGGCAGACTGCTCTGATGCTAGCAGTAAGTCATGGAAGGCAGGAGATGGTGCGCATGCTACTTGCTTGTGGTGCAAATGTCAATGTGCAGGATGATGAAGGCTCTACGGCGCTCATGTGTGCCTGTGAACATGGCCGTGCAGAGATTGTTTCGCTGCTCCTTGAACAGCCTGATTGTGACATTTCCATTGTGGACAATGTAAGTACTATATGTGTCTTCAGGCACTGAAATTTGCTGTCTTTCTCTTGTAACAAGTTGTCATATCTTACAGTGTCCTTTTCATTAATTGATTTGCTGTGGTTTGGCATTTGTTTGAATGCATGGGAGGGACACATTCCACTGTGTCCTTCTTCCTCTCTCCAGGATGGCAGCAATGCTCTTTCGATTGCCTTGGAAGCCTCCCATAAAGACATTGCCGTGTTGCTTTATGCCCACATGAACTACTCCAAGACCCAAGCTGCAGTAGGTTGTCTCATCTCTGGAAAGTCTGCTTTATCCTTTTATACCAAATTTTTCTAAAAGGCATCTTATGAATGATTTGTCAGTGTTTTATTTTTTTGAATATTAGTCTGGAGCTGCTTATCCAAAGACAACATGTTTAGTGGAACACAAGGCTGATATATTCAAACTTGGGGTGTGGTGCTTATACTGCTAAAAAAATTGGGGAAAAATCCTACTTGTCCAAACAGTGACCCCTTCAGTATATATTTCCTTCTTTCACTTCCAAAGTACTTACTATGGGACGTTTACTTAGCTTAAGATTCCATAGTCAGTAAGTCAAAATGCAGTTCACAGCACTTACATAGTAATTGGTTTCATGATCAGGGGTTTCCAGAAAAAGCTGTAAAATTTGCTGTTATAGCACAATTGTAATCTATTTTTGTCAAGCTAGATTGTGAGACTGTTGGATCTACTACAAATGTGTCCTAAAGGATATTTAGGATTTTTCTCACATTAATGCTACATTTTCAGGAGTATCAATCAGCTTGTAGTTGACTGGTCAGGACTGCAGAGTTTACTTATCTGCTGTTTCTGCTTTCATTTATTTCACTCAAAACAGTGACTTTCTAAGTACTTTGCCTGAAAGAATAAGCTGGGATCCATAAACCATGTTTTGCCATTTACTATGGTTTATGAATCTCAGCTCATTCTTTTCCCAAATATTTTCCCCCATACTTAATCAGTCCTAGTAAATGGTAAAATGTCATAGCCCACCTCCTACTTTAAATTTTGTCAGTAATATTAACCCAGCTTTATAAATGGTTAAATCATTGTAAGTTAGTTCGGAAAAAGCACCAACTAAATTGAAAAATTTAATTCAGTTTAGAGATATCAAGTATGTTTCAACTTGCAGCGCTTTTAAATTACAACTATATTACTGTTACTATATTATAACTATATTACTGTTTTAAATCAGTTAACTATAATATTGTTTGCATATATTGTCAAAGGGCTTGGAGATGACTTTTTTACCAAAAACTATGAAGCTGTAGTGTCAACCTAATTTAATATTGTAATATAGATGTACTATTAAAGAATGGGGTCTGATTATCATCACAGACTCCAAATATACACATTTTTGCAATAAAATAATCAAACTGACCCTCTTTTTGCAGAACACATCTAAACCACACCCTCGCAGCCCCTCTGCCGCTGGAAAGACATGGCCTGCTGAGTGACCCCCTGCACAATATGAAACTCCAATAACTGGATATATGCTGCTGGAATGTGGAGCCAACTGTACTGGAATATAATTCCTTTTAATATATCTATATAAAATATATATTTAATGGCATAAGAAATGAATCATTATACACCAAATTATCAAATTACACTTTGCTGCCATTTTACATTTGCTGCAGTTTTAACACCACATTTCTTATTTCTACATGATATATGATTAAGGCCAAAGAACTATATGCTAACAGCATCAGGATTCTGATTCCATGTAACTTGATTTGTAAAGACCTGTTACAGTAAACATAACTAATGGTTTTATGGTTTTGACATATTCTTCTCATTGTTAAACCAATATCCCTACTGAAAGGGAACTGGGGTTCATTTACCTTTCATTGCCAAAAATGTACTCTGTCATTTATAAACTGTATATTCATATATGTTTTTATTAAACATTTGAAATATTAATATTTTTCATCCTTTCTTTACAGTCACAAATTGATACAACCTTGCAATAGTTTTGTAGAAGAAACCCTGTGTCAGTGTCACTTTAAAGCCTGCGTATAAATGCAGGGAGTGTTACGGTCACCACTCACATGAACAGGTTTCTCAGGATGTCATCCTTTTTTTAAATCTGGTACAAAGTTTTCATAAAGTTACAGTCCAAACATTCAAGTCTGTTTCCAATATTTTATTGTCAAACTACACACATTTTAAACACTTCCTGTTGGCTTCCATGGCTGCCTTTGATATTTTTCCTCAGCCATGTTTTAAGTCTAATTTTGTAGTTATGGTTATAGCTCATATTTACTTTATTTCTAATACATTGATTTGTGTTATAAATTACCAACCATTTACCGTATATATGTATGATTACACATGGTCTAATCTCAGTAGTCCATTTTGGACCTCGGTTTTGGGTGTTGGGTCATTCAGACCGTATTACAGAGGAAAAATCAGTTTTCAGTCAGTACAAGGAAATGGAGAAAATGAAATTGAGATATAACAGAAACTTCAACAGGGCATTAGAGGGACATGATGTATGGTAAATAAGGTGTTTACATCACTCACCTGGATTCTCGGTTTCAATATCAGATACCCCATCCCAGGTGGCTCATCCCAGCCTGTTTCCAGGTAGTGCTGCTTTCTTTTTCATCCTTCTCTAATTAAATTGTAGTCTCCTAATTTTAACTTGTAAATAAATTGTATATAAAAGAGGAATAGACTGGTGAAGTTGGACTTTTTTCCAGAGTATTTATTAATTTTATAAGCTAATAGGATTTGTAATGGAGCCAAAAAATCTTAGTTAACCAATTTAACTAATTGTGTGTTAACAGTTTTAAGAGTTTTGTATCTGTTGTGGAAATT
>UFQX01000390.1:328879-408098 GCA_900497675.1 Arapaima gigas | reverse complement strand
TATGACCTACGACATGAAACGTGTCTTCCGCAACCTCACCTTTGTAGCAGAGTTTGGCTGTTCAGCAGAGATTCTCACCCTGTACATCTGTGTATATTGTTCACATCTTCTGACCACCTTCTGAGCATCTTCTGACCACCCTCAGATTAGCGTGACTTTTCGGAAAGGATGATGCTAATCCTGCCATAGAATAACTCATATATATCATACATACAGCATATTAAATATGCAATGGAATAACTCGTATGTAGTAAAAGTTTTAGCAAAGACGTGTGAGATCCTGTCTTACTTCTCACCTTCTCGGCCAGGTCGTGTCTGATTGAACCGCTTTCCTGAATACAGTATTTCAGANCGTGTGAGATCCTGTCTTACTTCTCACCTTCTCGGCCAGGTCGTGTCTGATTGAACCGCTTTCCTGAATACAGTATTTCAGAATGTGCTTCTTCAGCGGCATCGCACCCCCCCCCCCACCCCCCACCGCAGGCCTGCAAGACCCCCGACAGGCGAGACAGGAAGAGCTGCAGATACGGCGCAAACGTGTGCAGAAGAATCCAAAAGCGCCCAACGAACCACTTTCACAATATACTGGAAATACAGATATATAAATACATATATATGCATCATAAATAAATATATACAAATACAGATATAGGGCAGGTGCTCTGCGTCAAATGGCCAGGAGGGCCTTCACGGTAGATTTTGAGGCGCATTTTGGATCCGACCTCCTTCCAGCTTTGGTTTCTCCGCACACTTTGCGCCTCCGGATTCCAGGATTCTCTGATATTGTGCAGAATGTGCGCAAGATGTTTTTTTTTCTTCTTTAAACGCTTCTTTCCACAGCACTTGGTTCCAAAAAGCCTCCGGCTTATTTAGCGGTTGTGTTGTCCACTTCACACCTTGGCTTTTGTGATGGAATCACAGGTGAGGTTCCTTCTGATGGCTCGACCATGCAGACCATGTTTGCGCAACCTCACCGGCCTCCGGGTGTTTCAGTCAGAGGTTCTTCTTGCTCGTGCAGATCTTGCCTTGGCTTCACCACTTCTCCTTAACTTCCATTCCTCAGTGATCTTTCACACAGTGGAAGCTGTGAGCAGGAAGCCTTCAGATGTCTTTTTACAGCCTCACCTGCTGTGTAACAGTCACTTACCTCTATGTTCTGATCCTCAGAAAGTGGTCTAGAGCAGCTCACGGTTGCTGAGGCCAGACTAAGGCCAAACAAGTCAGTGCAGTTCTGAGGCTTTGCGAACAGCAGCACTGGGGTGGGTGTGGAGTGGGGGGGTGTAACCTGGAAGGGTGCCCAAACTTTTGACTGAGGGGGGTTTTCCATGCTTCAGATGCTGACTTGTGCAGTGAAACCACAGATAACGGTTCATTTCCGTCCCTCTTCCATGCAGATGATGCTTGTTGAGCTGGAGCACCAGCTCAGTCTTCATGCCCGGTTTGGCTGTTTGTGAGAAGATCCAGCAGATATTTTTCACGCTCTTCCAGGTCCGGCCTTGATTTAATTCCCCATAACTTGTTTCTTATAAGAACATTTGTGAAAAACGCTCATCTTAAAGGAATTATTATTATTATTTCGAACCGCCTTTCTCCTTAATTCTCCCTCGGGTGAGAGACAATGTTAGGGGTGAAGAATAACCTTGGGGACCACGGGGGCCGTCCTCGGCGGTCCAGAAGGTTCTTTCTATTGTACCCTCGAGGAGCGGTACGTTCTAGAACGTTTCTGCATCAATGAGCAAAGTTTGCTGGTCACTTTGATCAAATCAAGAATTATTTTTTTATTAATAAAAGCGACTAGGTTTAGATCATCGGACCATCGTTCACCTTATCATCTCGGCCTTCTTGGGCAGACAGAAAAACGACCTCCGGTTCCCCTCTGTGAGCCGTTCTGCAGTCTTGGCCGCGTCCGCACAAGAGGCTGCAGTCAGTAACTTTAATCTGAGGACATCGAGATGGTGCTGCTAAAGGAAATCACTGCATTTCTCAAAACGGTCAACGACTGCAGGCAGCTAGAGGTCTCGGCAGGTGTACCTGACGGGGGGTGGGGGGGGGTACGTGACAAACTCGCTATTTTACCTGTCTGTGGACGTGGGCGGCGCCGCTGGTGGGGACGGACACTGCGGCGTAGTTCAGCTCTCCGTTTTCCTCCGTTGTGTGTGTGTGTGTGTGTGTGTGTGGGGGGGGGGGGGGGCTGCGTTGTGATTCACTTCCATATCATTGCAGATCCATTGAAATAAATAATACAAAGTCACTGGTCCCTCATTTGATTTTTTTCGATACCACAAATATTTTCCTTTTTATTTGTTCACCGTTCTATTTAAAAAATTGTCTGCGGCAGTTAAAATTGAGCTGCGTTTCCGCGCTCGGCCACAAGGTGGCAGTGAAACGCAGACAAAACAGAAACTCGGTCGGACTGCATTGCGAAGCCCTGCAGTTGTAGACTTTAGAAAGTTCTTTAGCTGCACTGCTTTGGTCAAATTTGCCCACCTGAAAAAAAAATAGAGTGGAAAGTGCTCTGCAAGACCAAAGACTCCACGAATTTGATTATTTCATTTTACGTTTATCATCATTTCATTCACAAAGTTCAAAATTTTTCTTCTTTCTTTTGAGAAAATGAACCTTGAGTGAAGCCTCGGTTCCTGGAAGACGGACCTCCGTCCTCTCACTCAGTCTCTCCCAAGGGTTCGCTTATCGGGTGTGTGTGAGTGTGTGTGTTTCAGACCAGCTCGTCTGAAAACTGCTCATACAAACCAGCCATAAACAAAACTCCGTGTGGCGTTCAGGCACCTTGGCTGGTGGCACCAGAGTCCCGACCGTACAGTCACACCGAGAACGGCAGGTGGAGAAGAGGAATTATAATGTGAAACTGTAGGCAAAATAAACGTTTTCACCGACTTCCCCCGACATGTTAAAACACACACCCCACACTGACACTCCAGCGCGGTCTGCGTGGGCCCGTGAGGAGTGTAGAACATCATTTAATCCTGTCCTGTTAGCACTCATCTGTCATTGCATCACTTCAAATGTCGGCTTTGCCGGCCTGGTTTATATATAGCTTGTGGTTGGAAATACTGGTGTGATAGACAAGGTGTTGCAGTTGAAGCACAGAGGCCAGAGCATGCATTTCACCCCAACAATCTTCAACTGCTCACACCTTTTCCGACCTTCTTGATTTTCCACTTCCGTACATTTTGTGCACGACGCAAACATTTCAGAGCAACCGCTGTTATTTAGACGGCCGGCTTGGTCTTTACTTGAAGGTAAGGATGCTGAGCAGCGCAGTTCCAAGTTGAACACAATCGTTGTGTTTCGATTTTATTTTTTTACACTAGAAATGCTTTTCAGGGACTCAGACTTGACGTGTGTGCGAATCCCCTGCCTGCACGTGGTTTGAATATCCAACATCTGTTGAAGAAATTAACTTAACAAGGTTCAGACGGATTAATAACGGTATTCCAGCTATCAAATCGCAGCAAACCTTAAAAGATTCATTTCTTTCTCTCCCCGCAGTTTTAACTGTTTTTGTCCCACTGAGCTGTAGCTGAAAACAATGTTCATTTCAAATCAGAGGTCAGAGGTCAGGGCCAGTTTTCCACAGCCTGTAAGAGTTCCTGATGTCGATCAGGTTTGATGGAGTATTTAAATGATGCTCCTCCTTGTCTCCTTTCTCCAGAAGGGACCGGGAAAGAAAGCGCCGTTGCGGTCGACTCAAAGCCGGCAGCAGGTTTCTTCCCCTCATTTAAAAATGTTTAAACTGGAAAAAAGGTCCTAATCCTGTATTGGAAATTCTTCATTTTGACATTCATGATGTTCTCTGAGAAAAATACAAGGAAATACGGGACAGTAAATATTTTACTACATCTGCAGATTTATTCCACCCCCCCCCCCAGTCAGTGCTGCGGCAGTGAAGGTCTGTGGTGGTTCGGAGGCTCAGAAAACCAGGCAATGAGGTAAATACACCCTGGCATCAAATATGACTTTTATCTGACTAATTTACACTGTTTTTTCCAGCTGTGACAGTTGCGGCGCAGCAGCAGGGAACGTGGACTCAAGCAGAACAAGCGGTTGGGTGTAAGATCTCAGTAGCAGCACTCTGGAGAGCAGATAATACGTTGACCTAGGTTTACAACGTGCTGCCTGGTCCTCCCAGCCTGTACAGCTGGGGAAACCAGGATCTCCATCATGGCCATTATGTTCAAAGACAGCATCCCTGGAGCAGGTGTTTCCTCAGCAGCTGCTCGAGTGCTAAGTGAGGGTTGCTATGACACCACGACCAAGGACTGGAGCCGGAGGCAAAGTCTACGAGTGTGGGGCTCGCACACAGCCGGACCTGCCAGGTCGACTAATGAGAGGACGGTGAAAAAAGTAAAGTCAGGATCTAGAGGTGGGTCAGAACTCCTGGGGATGGTGAGAAACTGGCAGCTGATGGATGACTTGGGGAGGAAACTTGGGTTTCTAACCATTGCTTAGACATCTTTCAGGCCGGACATCTTGCCGCACCTTACAGGTCCTTGGGAAAGGAGAAGATGGGAGAAACATATCAAAGCGACATGGTGAGGTATGAGGAACCGGCGGAGCAGGGCTGATCAGAAGGTTGGAAGGGCTTGTACAGAACTTTTAGCATGTCAGGTTTCACCAGCAGTCAGAGGAGGAAGAAAATCTATATGGCTGCGGATCAGAAGAGTCTGTTGGAGGGTTGGATGTCTATTGCTGAAAGACCTGAAACACCCAGTGGCCTCAGTTTACATCACTGACGACGAGTCCAGATGCATCACAAGATGTGTTATATTATAAAAGTGGGTTATTTTGTCATCTCAGACTATTTTGTCAAACGTGGCTTTACAGTGTGGTCCTCGGTCATGTGGTGTCTCCTAGTGGCGATGATGAGCATCTGGGTGTTTTGTTTTGTTTTTTCACTGTCTCGGTGGGGGAAGAAGAGCACGAGAGCTTCATAATCCAGCGGGAAGGTCTGTTTGTGTTTTCTCACCGAGCCAAAGAACTGGACTGTCAGCGTATCACTGATTTACATTTATTCAATTTGTAGACACTTTTCTCTAAATTGATTTACAACTCAGACTAATATATCTACAGATATTCATATACTTGCAGTACAGTCAGGCCTCAGATTACACATCAGTTATCACACTCACACACACACACACACACACACACACACGCCCAGGGGTCCATCAACTCATCCACTCATGTTTATAACAAACAAAACCATGTCTATAGTGTCAGGTCCTTGAGGAACACCAGTAGGTGGAAGGTTTTACAGATGCACTCGGTGGTGGAAGAACACAGAACCAGTCGACTTTTATTAAGACATGCAGCACGTAATTGACTGTGTAAGAGAGCCGTAACACACTGTGCTCAGCATCCTTTCTCAGGCCCAGCACTCCCTGTGGTAACACTGCAAGTAATGATGAAGGCTGGTATCACAGGAGCCTCACGGAGCCCTTAACAGCCAAAGTATGTTACAATAATCCAACTGAAAAACACAGAGTCAACCACTCGACTGTATTTGTTGGACTATATTTTCATGTGCTCAGTTTCCTAAATTAAGAAATTCAGTTAACTTACAAGTGAAGTATATAAAACATTTTTAAACCTGGTTCTGTGAAACACAGCATCATCACCGGCAGCATCATCGCTGGCAGAAATGAATTAAAATAAAAATGCCGTGCTTGAATCTGCGATGTGTTTTCATCTGGGAAATGATCGGCGTGGACTTTGACACGCTGCGCGTGGGAGAGGTGTGCGGTGAAAACAAGGTAAGAGTCTGGCCACTAAGATCATAACCCTGTTATCCTTGTAAAACTGTGACGTAAGGCTGTAGGTTGGCACCCCGCTGTGACATTGGCGTTTTCCCTTCAGAAGCCTGCAAATAAACAGGGCGAAGCTGCTCATCCAAGTGTGCAAATCCAATATGTGGAACGTGTGGTGGGTGCAGACATCAATCTGCTGTGTGACAGGGCTGCATTTCCCCCGGGGGGGTCTGTGTCTGTGTTATTGCCCATTTAACACAGGGCAAATAACAGGCCAGAGCTCCATGACTAATGGAAATAAAACTGTGTGCAGAGCCTGTCTGTCAGCGTGACCCCAGCTGTGGGAAAAGAAGCTTCGCTTCTTGCTGGTCCACGAGCTGGATGGAGAACTTTCATCCCTGTCTTTAAAAAAAAAAAAACTTATCCGCACCTTTGGATAAAGCACGTTCTCAGCTGCGAGAAGAAACGCGATGCTTTGCATTGGAGAAAAAAGTGTGGAAAGAGCAGTTTGGTGCCACTTTTCTGGAACGGCGCTGCCGAAAAGGCAAATAGCGGGGGACCAAGTGGCGTCTCTATGGAAACACCGATGGCAGCATGACAACTATCGTCGTAGAGCTAGAGAACCTTTGTTATGGAGGTGCTCGAGGTTTTGTGAAGATGGGCTGTTTCTGCTCTGTGCTTGAGCCCTGGGGGGGGGGCTATGAAAGGCAGGAAGAGATATCAGATGTTTATTGATATTTTGACAAACAGATGGGTTATTGAATGGCCGCTCGCAGCGGTTCCAATCCAGGTCAGCCTGTGTGGAGTTTGGAGGTTCTCCCTCTGTCTGTGTGGGTTTCCTCCGGGTGCTCTGGTTTCCTCCCACAGTCCAAATACCTGCATTTCAGGTTAATTGGTTGTTCTAAATTCCCCATAGTGTGTGTGTGTGTGTGTGTGTGAGTGTGTGTGTGCCCTGCAGTGGACTGGCATCCCCTCCAGGGTAGTGTGACCCTGACTAGAACAAGCGGTTCATGAAAGTAAACACTTTCCACGTCCACCACAGTTGTGGCTTCTGCTTCTGCAAGACGGACTGGAGTTCTGCCCCTCATGTGTGGTTTTGAATCCTGTAGTCATTTTTTGCAGACATTTTCAAAGGCCCAAAATTGTTATATAACACGAGGAAATGGTGAATAATGACTTTGACCCTGTTAGAAATGTGTCTTCAGTCTCACTTGTCTATGTCTTCTTGTGAACACTGTTGTTCTCTGTGACCTACAGGGATTCTGCCCTTTATGCAGGAGGGCTTTCTTACTGTTTCACTTCAGGATTGGTCTACAGCAGCAGTGGGACTGGAACTGGAAACCATCCGATGACCAGGTGTCAGCCCCGGTGACACGGCCTGCGGCCTACCGGTGTCTCACAGTTGTTCCAACTTTTGACTGTACTCTGCAGACTGCATATTGTTCCTAGGAGTTCCTCTTTTGAAAGTATTCATTCCAGACATTCTCTCTATTGGACAAGTACCTTTTTGAAGGGAACTGCAGCAGGATTTGGGTGGCTGAGGGTCAGATGGTCGCAGTGGAATTTTGTCAAACACTTCAGAAATCCACATATTTACAGAAAGAACTTCAGCTGTAGAGCACAGCTTTAAATTGTATTTCTGTCCCAAGTGTGTCCGGGTGAATAACCCACGTTCCATGGCCCCATCAGAAGGAGGGGGCGACTCATGGATGAGGCGGCTGTAAAGAGCGGAGGCGGGGCTACGGGCTCACGGGCCGGTTTGGGGCGGGGCGTTGCTGCGATGTGGGCGGAGCGCGCGCCCTCCCCCCCTCCCTCTCTCTCTCTCTCTCTCTCTCTCTCTCTCTCTCTCTCTCTCTCTCTCCCGCCAGCCTTCCACTCCCCGCATGAAAGTGTGCGGGAGAGTTTGCGTGTCTGGACGCGGGATGCTCGGCGCTCTCCCTCCTGCCACAAACTAGCGGACTGCCTGAGCAGGACTGCGGCTCCGGGACTTTTGACAGGTGAGACCGGGAAACGGCGAGACTCTCCGTCAGCAGAACTGACTGAAAGAGCGCGCGCGGGCAGTTTGTCGGGCGGCAGGTAAACGTGACGCGCAGGAGATGTTTTAAGGTGCAGGATTAATGCTGGACGATCTCGGCCCCCCCTGGACTCCTGTGTCGTTTCAGCTTTTGCCCCAATTGTCACTTCTCAACGGCGACTTTGTGCCACAAGCGCTGCTGTCGACACGACTGCACGTCGGGCTCCAAGTGACTCTTCACTAATAATAGTACAGAAGCAACTGGCGAAATACATATGTATATATATATTTTAAGGGAAATGCATTTGTGTTTGTTGTGCATTTTTCGGCTGGCTGGCGCGAGCTCAGGAGCGCAGTTAAACGCCATAAAGGTGCGTCGTGTTTCTTGTAAATCTAATATTGCCTTTTCGCCGTTGACTTGTTGACCGATAGGTGTCGCTGCTGCGCGGGTCTGGGTGTCCGACGTTTTGCACCACGAATTATTATTTTATGGGAATAAAAGTTGTTTGTTCACGTACATATCTGTGCTTCTGTCTGAGAGTGTACAATTTGAGATACGTTTTACTGTTAACATTTTTCTTACCGACACTCTTGTCCATGGTGTCTTGCAAAGTTTACAATGATTTACCTGTTTATATTTAAAACTATTCCTACCTCAGTATAGGGCAAATACCTTGTTGAAGTGTTCTGCAGTGAGTCGGCATGTTGAAGTAGGAATACCCTCTAAAGAAGTGTAACCAAGTGAAGCAAATACACAGTTGCAACTACATACGCAGTATTTTAAGTATGTTTGTGTAACACAGCAATCTCTCACTATCCAAACTCTATATCTTTTCACTATGACGACTCTCGAAAACTATACCTAATGTTCAGTATCCATAGGGATACTTTACTATAACAATTTTTTATCCAAAGCTTTTTCAAAATAAACCAAAACGTGAATAAAAATTAACTAAATGTAACGTACCGCACAGTGTACTGTGATAAAAAAGATGTGCGTATTGTCATAAAGCATATTGTGTACTGTTATGAATTTATTTGAGCTTCTAAATGCACGTGCTGGTGTGTCCTCGCTTTGTCTGAACATGTTTGCACAGCGTCGCTGCATTTACTGTGATTTAAACAGGAAAATTCACACAGAAGAGCCTCTCTTCTTTGCTTCACTTCAGTATTTCAGTTGTTATCTGCAGTGTTTTAACTGTTTCGTTTTTTTTAATAAACCTGTAAATGACGGCGAACATGTAAAGTGTGCGGCACCGAGCCGTGGTATAAACACCACATTCGTGACAACATTCAGTGTTTTCTAGTTAGTTAACTGGTGTTTACAGTGTTTGTCCTGCTCAAGTCGTCACTTGATGTTATATAGGTATTTCTGGGGTGGGAGTGCGTTATTATTTTTTCCCCGTTTAAAGTAATGGTAAACAGACATTTGGTGTCGGAAAAATTTGGTGTCCAGAGTGTTTTCAGGGATGAATTAGATTTGGGTAATCAATTAATATGTTAACTTTGTCTAGTGAGTCACACACGGTTACTTACCCATTTACACAGCAGGGTGTTTTTACAGTGTTAACTCAGGGTAACCACCTTGCTCATGGGCATTTCAGTAGGAGTAGGGTTCCTAACCCAGCACCTTGCTGTTGCTCTAAAGCACTAAAAAAGAAAGGGAAAAAATTTTACTTCATTGTTTCTCATGTCAAATGAACATTAGGAAGGTCTGCGTATATGAATATGTCCACAAATGTTTCGTGATGGACAAGCTGTAAAGCACAATTCCCCAGGCCCTCGTGAGCTTCTGCTCGGCAGGGATGACGGATCTGCAGATTTACACCAGGCTCTAATGTTGCCATTAATCTCCCAGGTGATCCTGCAGCGTGGTGCTGAGCTCCCTCTGCGTCTGTGAGAGTGTGCGGGGCGTCGCCTGCCCTGCTACCCCTACACACGCCTATACTTCAGGGTCAGGTCGGCTGCGAACTTTGAGCCATGGCTGACGCCAGAAACGGGGATCATCAAAGCCGTGCTGAGACTGAGACCCCCCATAAAACTTTTTTTTTTTTTTCCACCTCACAGGAATCAGTCAGAACGATTTTCAAGCCCTTTTGTCTGTGAAGAGATTATTTAAAGAGATCGTTCACATTAGCAGTTGGCATTGAGAAGGATAACTATTTAAATTACTTAAAAAAAGAGGTACAATGCAGTATTTGTGCCTTGATGCCAATAAAGGCAGATAAACTAATGAAAAAAGATCTGATATGGCAAACACGAGCTCCCTGTGTCTGTATGTGTGCTGCAGTTTTTCGGGAAACTGAACTGATCTGTATGGAAAAGCAGGGGCTGCTGTCGGGTCAAACAGAGTACGCTTTCACCAAAAGACAGGGGAAGGTTTTCTTTTTTTAAACTCTTTGAATTCCCTCCTACCCATCGGGGTGATCCTGGCCTGACATGTGGGTGGATCTGCGGACCTGCAGTTGTGCGCAGCCGCGTCGGTATGTTTTCGGCAGCGTATCCCCACAGAAGCAGTTCTCGTCCGCCTCTAACACTTCTGGCTCAGACTGTCTTTATTATGACAAGGAGGTGTGAAAGAGAGCGGTGCTGGTGGTTACCGAAGCCCAGCAAGTTCAAAAGTAGGGTTTGCGGCCCCCGGGGCCAAAGGCCGTATGAGCCACCCACAAGGTCCCGCTGGGGGTACGGCCTCGTGTCCTTGTTCACGCTTGTCTGAAGGTCTCTCTTTAATATCCCGGCATTCCTGAAAGGGCGGCCATCTGTCCTCCACCGCGTTCTTCTCTCAGCATAATGGGGCAGCTTCGCAAAAAGCCGCAGCGTCCGGGCAGCGGCGACGGGAGCCTTTGGACAGATGTGCACGTGGAAAGGAGCGCGGAACACAAAGCGATTGGTTTTATTCGTTTCTCTTGTTCTGTCTCGCCGGGCAGGCGGAGTGGTGTGCGTGTTATTATTTGCCGTGTACAGATTGCCTGTGAACACAGGTCACTTTGAATGTTGTGCTCTGTAGCTGTGGTTTTGTCTCCCATATGCTCACTTTTTGCATCTTCTCCCCTTACGTCCATCTGCCGTCCCGTCGTGCCCGATTACATTAATGTTTCACCAGGTTTTATAAAGAATGCCATCCTCCGCTCCATTTGTTTACCCAGAACTTTGGTGCATTTGCTTCGAGTTCTTCAAAGACTAGTAAAGATGTTGTTATTTATCTTTAACTTAGAAAATGTGTGTTTTTGGCTTTGACGGTATGTTTTTACTCGAGGCTGGACTTGTGAGGCGAATCCCGGCAGATGTTGGGACCACACACAGCAGCGCTGGGCAGGTTGAGGAACAGACGCCTCAGTACGACAGAGCAGGCAGTCGGAACCCTGTCAAGATTTGCCAGATTTTAGACGCATCTTTTCTTTTGCTCAGAAGCAGCTTACAGTTTGATTTGTGGTAAGAACCTTGTTTGAACGTACAGCAATAGGAGGTAGGATTCAAACTTGGGTCCTTCCATTGCAAGGTGACAGATGTAACCGCTACGCCACCCGCTGCCCTTTTCCGACTTAATTCCATATCGTTCAGCGTCGTTTGTCTTCAGGTTCACTCTGGCATTTCCACTCGATTTAACAGTTTTCTTCATCTGCGGTTGCTTCTGCCGTTGTGTTTATAGCCTCTACTGGTGGTGAGGGAGGAAAGGTGGCTGCTGTTCCTCGATTCAAAAGACCCAGCTTCACCTCAGACCTCCTGGTGTAATGCCCTTGAGCAGTACTTGTTCTAAACTGCTCCAGGAGAACTGCCAAGCTGTATATATGGGTGAGTCACTGTGACATTGCTTAACGCTGTAAGCCGCTGTGGAGAAAAGCACTGGATAAAATTACAGATGTAGACGAGATGAAGAGCAGGGCAGACTCATCTGCATCAGGTGCCTGCATTTGTTTGAGCCTCCTTTTGGTGAACCAAGGGGTGTGAAAGAGCTTTTCCTTGTTGCCGAGCTGAGGAGGCCCATTCGCCAAAGGAGGGGCGCGGTTTGCAGGGCTCTCGTCCTGTTACCGGGGGCGGCGCTGGGGGCGGGTCCTCCTGCTACACCCCCCACACAGCAGGAACGTCTGCCATGCTGCCAGGAGATTTATCCAGGTTCAGATTTACATCCCTCCTTTGCTTAGGCTTAATCCAATTCTTTCAGTGTCGAGAGCTGGTTTCCCATCCGTCTCCCTGCAGCTGCTGACCGGAACGGCGGCGAGAAACCGAATTAAGATGAAATGTATTTATTCTCTGGTGGGGTGATCTGTTAGATGCAGATGCCCAAGAGCAAAATGGAATAAGAAGCTGTTACTGTACTATTGGATTTTCAAGTCCCAAACTAAGGATAATGAAAGTTTCTTCATTGTTTGTTCTTCTGCGGCAATAGGCAGCAGGGGTTTTATTGTGTCTTCGTGGACGGCTCCGAGGATGACTGTGTAATTCTCACATTTTTCATTGTTTTGAACCAAAGTGAGTTGTTAATTCTGCCATTGCGGTGCATTGTTAAAGTAATAAAAGTCATAAATAACATGAAGGAAATATATTGTTTTGTGCAAACAATCTGCCTAAATGGAGAAAGTGTTTTTACTGAAAGTGGGTTTTACTTTTTAATGACTTTTTAGACTTATTGTGTTTTAGATGTGCTCTGTACCATGTCTGATCCCGTCTGAACGAAACATTTCCAAACACGGTTCGTGGACTGTGGCTAATGGTGGCAGATCCTTGTAAACGTTTTTCTGAAATGGAAAGCATTAACATGGAAAGGGTTGGTCTGGCATCACTAACTGTGTATTTTTCCATTATTAATGTAGAAAGCAGCAGAGGTGTTTTTCCTCCTCGTTTATCAGCCATATCAGAAACTTATGTGTGGACTGTTTTCGAGTATATGATCATACGAACAGCTCGAATTGGTAGTCTTTTTTCACATATCCGGTATCTGATATGCTAATGTTTTTACACAACCTCATTGTGTCCCAGCTGACTTTCGACATCTTAAAACTGTTTTTACAATTTCAAAGTTCGGTCATTGAATTTAATGGGAAATAAATATACCCCCCCCCCCCACCATTGAAAGAGTAGTTTTAGTATTTTGTGACATTGTGAAAGAGGAAGTTTTTGTTTTTTTTGCAACAACAGCAAACACTGAGTCACAGAAACATAGAGACAAGAACAGCAACGCAGAAAAATAACGGTGACATAAATTGCAAAACAGCCACGCATGACTGCTGTCCCATGACCGCAGTTCATATGAGTTGATCGTTTCGTTCGTTCATGCAGAGGTCAGTTTGTATACAGATCGTCACAGTAGAATGTTCTTTTGCTACGAAGAGGAAAGAAGTAGGACTATTACAGGTCCGTATAAGATTTCAGTACAAAATTAAGCAGACAATGAAAGAAGATTGTTGACCGAAAGCTTCCAAGTTGGTGTACATCTAACATGCTACTGGCACCACTGTCGTTTGTAGAATTGCGGTATTGCCGGTTTTAAACTCAACTACACCAGTTTCCTAGCTGACACGGTTAACTTGTCGGGTGAAAGCTCCGCTCGTGCCTACCCTTCGGCCAGGATTGCACCACAGACCCGGCCGCACCTTGCGGGTGGTGAGCCACAAGATGGCTGCACGTTGCAGGTTATATGGGTTCCGCCAGACTTTTTCCAGCAAACACTCCCCCAGACCTGTCTCCAGGAGGGTGTTCTAGTAACTCTGACCTGGGAAGGGAGCACTCAATTCGTTTTTGTGTCTTGAAATTGGTCAGCGTTGACTGTTCTTTGTCAGGATTCTCCCACAGACTTGTTTGTGTACAGGGCCTACAGCCCATCACCGACTACAAGGGAAAGAATAGCTGTACCAGTGATGGGCCATCATCATGTGCCGAATGGCTTCTACACCTGGTGTGGGGCCCTCAGCTTAACCTAGCCATGAAAGCAGCACCACCTCCTAGGAACTAGGTGGTTTCTGCGTCCATAGTTGACATGAAGAGAAATCCGGTGAGCGTTAAACGTGGAAATCTGCAGGTCATGACGGTATTCCCAGCCACGTGCTAAAGGAGCACAGTAGTGAACAGGCAGAGGTCCTCACCCACATCTTAAACCGCCCGTCTGGCTCAGACTTGTCCCCATGTGCTTCAGACTCACGAATCATCACTTTGGTCTCCAAGAAATCTCTGGTATCCTGCCTCAGTGACTACCCTCCCATCACACCCACGACGGTCACTGTGCAGGGCTTTGAGAGACTGGTCTTGTCACACATGAAGGCCTGCATCCCCCTTATTAGACCCACACCAGTTTGCCTGCGACCACGGCAGAACCACTGATCTGTTCCGTTTCCACTGCTGCCGTCTGGAAGACACTTTGGCAGCTTGTGAGCCAACCCCTCCCGGCTCAGGAACAGCTTTTTCCCACAGGCTGTCAGGCTGCTGAATTCTGGGCAGCTTAGGGATTGATCACCACCACTACCGAGCACCTCCCACCGTATCACAAACACCATCACCACTGACTTTATGTACACTAATCCTCATTTATGTATTTATTTCATTTCATATCTATTTATTTTTCTATTCATCTTTGTTTTAGCTATTTATTTATGTCTGCATCTATTTATTTTCCTACTTATTTACATTCTGCCTCAATTTGTTTGCATTATCCAAGGTTGTTGTGTTCCTGTTTAGAGTGCTGTGCATTTCATTGTCTCTTGTACATCTGTATATTTGCAGAATCACATTAAAGTGAACCTTGATCCGTGGTCCTCCATATTGAGAGGAACCAGCTGAAGTGGATGTGTTTTGAAGATGCCCTCTGGCCGACTCTCTTGGGAGGTATACACGGCATATCCCACTCGTAGTGCAGATTACATCTCTCGGCTGGCCTTGGATGCTTGGGGAAACTCCAGTATGAGCTGGAGACCATTGCGAGGAACAGCAGGTTCTCATCCCACCTTCTCAGTTCGCTCCCATTGTGACCATCACTAGGAAAAGTGGGCAGAAAGCTGGCTGACTGACTGCCTGAGATCACCCAAATTCCCACTACGAGGGGGTTTCGTTGTTTCTTGTTAAAAATTAATTTAAATCCTAAAATCCATTTTTTGCGTGACAGTGGTGACACAAATACATTTTATAATATTTCTAGCAGATGGTTATTCCTAGTCTGTCTTTTAATGTTATTTTCATTCATTCCTACATTTTTGAATTCAAATTTAGCTTGATTTACAACCGGGCAGTACATCAGATTGTATTCACAGCAGTCCACCATACGGTGACGTCCTTTCAAAATCTGTCAGTGTTTTTGATCTGTTTAGTTTTGTTTCTGGCCACAGCGTAAACTACTCCACTATTCTGTGCCCTACAACAGCGAGACGATGTAGGTGCACGCGGCGGTCGGCCTTTTGCCTGTTAGCGGCAGCGCTGGGTTATCGATGGCCTTCGTGTCGAGAGGCGTTTTTAATGACTGCCGCTACTACGGAATCTGCAAAACCACAGAAGCGTCCTTATTGCAATTATTTGGAATGCCAAATAGCTGGTTAAAATTCGTAGAGTATTTCTGGCCTCTAAAGGGATGGGATAGTGTGGCACCGCTGTACCGGCTGCTCGTGGTCACGATGCCGCGGAACCGATCATTGATGACACACCAAATAGGATGTCCCGGACCTCTCGCGCTGCGTTGAAGAGAACTTCTCCACAGAGGTCGTTGCAAAAGTGAAGGGAAGGAAAGTTGTAGCTTGACTGCCAGATATATAAAATATTCTTCAAAATCTAATTTCCTCTCCTTTAAAGTGCATATTTTACACTCTGCTGTGGCTCAGCTGTAAAGTCTATTTCTTAACAGCTCAAAGGGAAAAAGTCATGGAATATTCTAGAGCTGCGAGGTTATGATTTTTGAGAGTAACGCTGCTCCAGCAGTGGATTCTTAGAAACTGGACTAAATGAAGCTGTTCGTTTATTTGAACATTCCAGCGCTGTGCAAAGTGACCCCTGCTACTGGCGTTTGAAGTATTATGTAACTCGGCTTTCAAAGGTGCGTTATTTCTTTTAAACCTCAGCGTGGCCCTGAGACCGTTTTCTCTGTGTCGCATTAGCGTATTCAAACTGAGGTCTTTGCTCAAAATGCTTTACAACCTTAGATGATCAGCCTTGTAACTTACTTCTTCAGTGTTTCGGAAGTGAGAAGCAGCCGCTGTGGAAGTGTCCCTCTGTCCCCCGTCATCAAGAGCCGAAACCTGAGTCTGTGACAAGTAGGAAAATAGAGGTGATGGAAATATGATGTTGATATTAAAAATGCAAGAAACCCTAAATTGGGGAATGAAGGAGCAGAACCAACCATTTATGCATAAAGCGAGTATGAGGAATGCATAGGTAGAGTAAATGTGGAGGTGATGGTGAATGTATGGTACATTAATGCACTCTATTTTGGGAATTACAGAAATACACTCCCAGAGGCATTTCAAAAGCAACATTACATGACTGTATGTTTTCAAGGTTAGAGCCATTGCCCTGTTATTGAAGGACCCAGGTTTGAGTCCCCCTTTGTACTGTAATACTCGCAAGCAAATGAATAACCCTGCAGTGATCCGCTAGAAACTAGCAGCATCAGGGGTTAATAGCTGTCTGTATCTGGGAATACAAACCTGGCATTGTTTTGGAGTAAATCTGTGAATCATTAAAATAATAACTATTTGAGGAAACCGGTGTTTTAATTTCTGCTCACATCAGTATACTGCTGGGAAATCTCAGACAGAAGCACAGATTGTATCTGAAGCTGAGGGAGTTCCTTAGAAATTAACTTCAGTTTCCTGCCCATGTATTTCTTGATAAATACGCCGTATTTCTCCTCTGCTGACAAAGTGGCTCATTTTTGATCGGTTCCCCATTCAGTTACCCTTTCAGGTTGAGCACGTGTATTTTTTTTAGCTCTGTCTTTCTTGGGCAGTTCTCTCTTGGGCCTTTTTCTAAATAATGTTCTCTAGTTCGTTCCAGGTGCTTTTTCTGCCTTGGCAGTTGCCTTAGTGTCTCTTACAGGTTTTCTGTCAGTCTTTGGGGGGGGTGATTGAGGGCCTTTGCAAATAAGAGGCTGATCTGACACGATACGTCTCTGTGTCTCTCGGATCTTTTACCGGCAGCCTTTTCACCACGTGTGCAAATCCAAAGACCGTCAGTAGACTCTTGATCTCGAAGTGGATTGCAAAGGCGATCAAAGTGGGAGCTGCTTCTTATTAATGAATGTCTGCCAAAGCTGGTCTCCTTGGGGACTGAGGACCCCCATTGTGCCACGGTGTGCTTTCAAAGCAGAGGAGGAAACAAAAGGAGTGTGTCAAGCCGGCATTGTGGTGATCGGAGGTGCCAAGGAAAGACATTGGGAGCCTTGGACCATCACTCAGCCAAGGAACAGCTGTCAATTCCTTAGCTGAGGACGTTGGGGTGTAGAGGGACTGACCATGAACTCTGACCCAGCAGGAGCTGAACAGCTGGGCCATAGCCAAGCCTGTAGTGTCACGTTAGACATGTTTTGCTTGTATGTGAGCACTTGTTTGTGTGAGCAGGAGGGTGCGGAGTTGTCCGCCAAAGGCTTGTTAGCACGGAGCTGCAAATGGGAACCTCACGGCTTCCTCTGAGCAGCCCACTTAACATCATCTGCTTTCTAACAAAGATAAATGTAACCGGTCATTAAGGGAGGGTAAACGTGGAAATTGAACACTGATATTTTAAACGAAAGGGTTGGATTGTCACTCTGATTTTTCTGTCGCTTTTTATCGCGTGAGTTGAGGCAGGAGAATGCGTTTTCCCCCGCCAAGCTGAATAAACTTGACCAAACGTGGCTAATGCTGTAATTCTGGCGGTGCAATGGGAGGTGTTTAGTAACTGTGGTGGTGGTCTGCAAGCTTTTTGTTCCAGTTTTGACAACGCCACCTCGCGTGAAATGCCGCTGCCGCGGTCTGTTGCTAAGGAAGAGCTGCGGAAGCCGGTGAGCGGCTGCCAAGATCGAACCGTCAAATTGCACATCAGGGGCTTTTTGGGCGGTGGGAGCATCTCCTGGTTTTCGGAAACAGGAGATACCTTGAGTTTGGCCGTATAACTCGACTCCGAGCGTTTGTGGAGCCAGGAAAGCGGTTCCCAAATCCAGAATCATACCTCAAAGGAGGGTCAGGACTGTGTACTTGGGGTTTGCAGAACAGTCTCAGACAACAAATATTACAGCTTTATAAGGGATTCCTTCAGTGCTACAATAGAAATAGTAACAGCAGTAGAATAGTTGTGTATAATATGGTCTGTACAAGTAATAATGATCAAGCCCATTCGTGTCCAGGCTTCATCCATCAAACAGCCTGTAGTTTTTTCAAACGTAAAAGCAGGTAACTGGGAAAAAATAAGCCTTATTATAACAGGTACTAAGAAGATCTCATTTTGATGTAAATTTGTTTTTGGATTTTGTACATTTAAAGGTCTTTGAAAATGTTTGCGTGAGTAATTAATTCAGTACAACTATAAATAAACAGCGTAGGAAAATGATTTGGTTATCATCACTGTATGTAGCAGCAGTTGGGGTCACCAGGTTCACCTCCAAAACCGTTTTGAGTACCACTGCAGTAAAGTATAGACTTCCGTCCATATTCTAATACACTTAGTATGATGAATTGATTGTATTTGCAGGGACTGTTCTCTGTCAGACTAGAACTGATGCTAAGCATTCCCAGGGTGTCACACGAAGGAGATGGTCTTCAAGAGTAACCTCAAAGTCAGGATTTGGGAGCAGACCTCAGGTTCAGTGGCTTTGGAGAAAAAGGAGAAGGAGCGTTCCTCCTTAGTGCGGAGGGGAGGAGGCTCTTTGAGTACCAGGAGCCCTGAAACATAATAGGTTTTGAGAAGGAACATGAGGAGAGGAAGCAGTGGGTTGGTATTGAGGAGCAGAGCTATGCACTGGTATACATCACCACACCAGTGAAGCATACTCCATAAATGGTAGGAAGCATTAGACAGCTCTGTGTAGAGTAGTTTTGTCTAGTAAGGAACAGAAAATGCCAGATGGACAGCAGTGTTCTGGATAAGCTAAAGAGGATGGGTAGTGGAAGCAGAAAGTCCTGCAGGTGCTATAAGCTGATTTTGTGTGTGAGGAAAGACAGAGCTGAAAAACATGTTTCTCACAACCTATATGAAAGGTTTTGCTTGTCTCCTCAGTCCATCATTCTGAGGGTTGTTGAGGGAGGGTGTGATTTCTAAATTGTGTTTTCACTACGGAGCTTCAGCCGTGACCTTGTTCCCCGTTAGGGGTTCGACTCCAACTCTGCCATCATAACTGAGTGCTAACAGTTCTTCCCTCCATCTTTTGTTTTAACAGCCTTCCCACCTTTTCACTCTGATTTAAATCCCATTTACCAAGAGGTGTTTGTTAAACATCCCCCACACGACTGGTCTGCCGGGGGTTAAAGGCACTCAAGCCCAGGTAATTGACTCACACAATAATAGTCACTGATACGTGTCAGCGCAGTTCCCCGAAGCCTCCCGCCATGAACTCTTGGCCAACATGTTCGCTTCTGTTTATTTAGGGTCTCTTTAGGGAGGGCCAGCGATCACTGCCCAGCGGATGGCATCGAGATCGTATACGCAGTCATGGCCGTACGTCTGTTAGAGGGCAGCACGCCACCGCTGAAATACGGCCACTCTGAGTGTTTGGCTGGGTGCAGCTGCTTCATAAATTTCTTCATTTATTAACTTTTCCACCTCCACCTTTAATCGAGCGGCTGGAGAGGTTGTCAGAGGCGGTCTCTCGCAGGCTGGGTTTCATGTTGACAGTCGGGATTTTGTTCCCTTGCGTAAGGCATGAGAATTCCTCCTTTTGCCCTTGTGTGTCTTCTGGGAAGTAGAGCTGTATAGGAACCCGCACACAAGCATACGAGGGCTGCGATGTCCATAATGTATCACACGTACTGAGCTGAGAGACTACATGTGAAGCGTGAAGACAGGAGTGTTGACCTCAAGCTGTTGCTCTGTTGCGTTGGAAGTGAAATTGTGAAATGATTTATATACTTCAGTCAGGCTATTAGTATAAAGTAGCTGAAGGCGACCTCCGCGTTCTATAACCCTCGGTTTGCTTATCCGACGGTTTGAGGGACACTTGGTTACTTCTTTCTCTTCAGTTCTGTGTTAACCTCTCAATGACTGGGACAGGGAGAAGTGAGGGGCAACTGTAACTGCTGTGTCAACTGGTGGAAAAGGGCTAGAGGAGACCAAGTGCTGGCCAATAGCAGGCTGTAGCTGAGCAATGCCAGCTATGTGAAATGCGCCATTTGACATCCCCCTTTAGTTCTTCAGCAGAGCGAAGGCTGAGCAGAGCAGCAGATGCTGGTGAGACCTAGCTGGTGGGGCCGTTCCTTGGTCTTCCTCTCGGAGCAGCAAACTTCATCGTGATTTTCCTGCACAGTCACAGTGAAATCAACGATACAACCGCGTTTTGTGCAAGAAGATAGGTTTTATGTAGAAGCATGTGCAGCTTTTTCCAAAATTTTATCGCCTGTATTTTGTTACTGAACACTAGCTTTGCACAAAGACATTCCGTACATTACACGGCACAGGGGACAGCTGCTGGTGTCACTTGATTTACGCTGCAGTCCTGGGCTTTTTTTTTTTTCCCCAAGTGAACATTGGTTTAATTTCACTGCATCCATGTTAGTATTAACTTTTGGAGAAAAAAAAAAACACCTCAGAAGTTGTGACACAGTAGAATTCCATGGCGGTGTTTTATTTTTGTGCCCCTTGTTTGGGAATCCAGATTCAGATGATTGTAAATGTCAGCAGTCCGTGGTGAAAAAGAAATGCCTTTTTATGGTCTCTGGCATGTGTTAGATATGTAGAGTGCTGTCAGTCATCAGGTACGTTGGCGGTTCCATAAGGTGGCCGATGCGTGGGAAACGGGGCATATGTTGGATCCCATATATTTTACCTGTGTGAGGTGCTGGGGTAATCCTTAGATTGTTTTTAAAATTGATTACACGGCCTGCGATAAACCTCTCGAGGATCTAATCCCACTGCCGGTTGAATTGTGGGGATTGGGGTTGGGCGCATCACGGGGGGCGAGTGGGGGTTACTCCAGATGTCTAGAGGAAAACGTAGCACAGAGCCACCATGGTCTGCCTGTTTTCTCACCCACTTCTTTTTTTTTTTTTCTTTTTTTTGTCATGTATTGGCAGCGAATGGGACGGCGGTTTGCCGTAATCCCCTTCCTCAGAGAAATGGGATTAACATCTGACAGGCAAATCTTCTCAAAGCCAAAGTCTCGGCCTGTGCTCTGTTTGCAGGCAGAGGTGGACTTCCCGCCTGGGGTTGGTTTTGCTCTCGCGGGGACCCAGTTGCACTTCAGTTGAGCTGAACGCATATTCTGTGCTTTCTCTTGTGCTCCCCGTAAACCTTTTCATGTTTTGAATGGTCCACGGGGCTTGGCAGACCCGTACCCGAGAAGGGAATCCTTGTTAGGCGGAGAAGGTGTTCAAGTGGTTCCTTGTCTCTACAAGTTCTGTAAATATGCTCTGTAATAGAGAGAGCAGGTCTCCCGATGGAAAAACATTATCCAGTGTTTCTACCTCAAAGTACTATAATTTAATGAGAACCATTTGCTGCTCTACCTGCCTACCATCTCACTGTTAAGGAGCCTCTTTGGGCAAGTGGTGGAAAGAGGCCGTATGTGTTAGGAAATGGATGCGAATGATTCCGTACGTTTTGCGTGTCTTGTTGGAAGAGGGAATCGTGAAATATCAAGCCAGAAGTGCTGTCTTATGTTTCACTCTGAGCTATTATAGTTGATCTGGAAACAAAGTGTTCATTCAAACCCCAAATCAAATGATGGGCAATGGGCTGTATTGTTCAGCTATCAGACTGCCTGCACTGAAATGCACTCTTGCCCCGCTCTGGTATTTTCCCGCCTTAATCGGCTTGTAAAAGAGAAAAGCAGCAGAGGATATTATCCTTTTGTTTGTTTTGTTACATTTTTTTCATTACAGCTAATCGGAATCCTCATACCTGTGTTTCCAGGCAGCTGTTCAAACATGGGGCCAGAGAAGTTCCCAAACAAAGATGTACTTGCCATCCTCGAGGGCTTGTTTTGTGCGGTGCGGTTTCTGCTCCGACCCGTGTCAGGTGTCCTCGGGCCCACAGCTGGAAAACAGTGGTTTTTAAGCTGGGGTTTGTGTCATTTTTGTCTCATCTCCGGCGTTGGGCATCTTGCCGAGGGCTGCGTGATATACCGTGGCTGGAACCAGGCGAAGTGCCAGACGGTGAGCAAAGGTATTATTTTAAACTCTTTAGTGTGAAGTGTAAACGTAGAAATACTCCAAGCTAGGACCTCTGCAGCTCAGGAAGTAACAAGAACTCCCTGCAAAAGATGTCCCAGATCCTGGTCAGGCCTACGAGTGCGAAGGAGAACATTGGTGTCTTGCAGGGCTGTCGACTCGGTGGGATTTTGTGCTGCAGACGAGATAAAGGACGGACTCTCCGCCCGGCCGAGGTTTGTGCTACGTCCACGTGCAGCTACCATGTGGGAAGGGGGCATTTCTGGCATTTAAGGGTTAACCTGAGTTATGTTAAGAAGCGGGTCGAAAATAAAGCACACTTGCGTGTACACATAGCTTCAGGGGTGGGTTTGGCATCCCAAGTGTTCTGGCTGTCTTGTGTCAGCAGTATTGCATTTTTAAAAATAGGAACTTGTAAATGGTGCTCCGGTGCTGCTTTGTGTGGTCCTCAAGTTGTGGAACAGCTGTATGAGGACAGTCACCCGTCACCAACCCTTCACTAGTGGCTGCAGCCTCATTAAAGTACAAGTTTGGCAAGTAAACAACTGTAGGCATCCAACTGAAAATCCTCCAAAACATCTGTGGGAAATGTTTTACTTTTTCGATCCAACCTTAATGTATGAAAAGGAGCACTGGAAAAAAAAAACAATAGATGCTTGATCTTTACAGTACATATTTCAAGATTTATGTATGAGTACTAGAAATGATTAACTTGGTATTTACTCAGTCAATTATGTACAGTTATTTACAGTATTTTGCCCATTCTATAGCTGAGTATATAGTAATTCGGGGGAAGTACTACAGCTGCGGTGCCAGGATAATTTTTACTGCAGAAATTCAGCGTAAGTTCGTCGCTCGAGGGAACTGGAGCGGAAGCAGGGATCCAGCATTTGTTGCTAATTCCAAACAGCATAGTGTCCACGCAGTTTGCACGGTAAAAAAACAGGTAAAGACCTCATTACTATTATTTCTTTATGCGTTAAACATTCGTGAGCCAAATCATCACAACGTCTCTATCCTGGTTATAAATAGACTCGGGTTATTAATGAGCGGTTTTTGCCACTGAATGAATGAATGAAATGTAGCATTTAATGTCTGAAAAATAATAATTTTGTTGCAAATGTTACACAAGCTGTATCACTTGTTACCAATATTTTGCTGAGAAATGAATTTTGGTTTTTTATTTGGCATTTTTTAGGTGGCATGTTTTTTTCGATGAGGATCAGAATTTTTCCCCAAGAAATAATGGTAAGTTTACCTCCTCACAGTGGAAATTCACACTTGAAATGAACCCCCATTAGGAGCGGGTGGATTGTGCCGTAAGTGTGGCATCGCAAGGGGACAAAGTGAGCCGTATTGCTGGAAGCGGTGTGGCGGGGGGTCCGTCCCGGTGTGTTGCCCCTGCACGGAACTCCACGGGGGAGCTGAGGCTGTCAGCTGTGATTGAGCTCATTCAGAACTTTTCTGCCTTGCTCTTGGAGATTGGTATACCGCCTCCACCATAGTACACGTTCAGTTTGCTCTACCAGGTTCAAATACAGTTAAACTCCTGCAAGGTGTCCCCAGTTTCTGGGCCTACGCAGTTCCGCAGTAGCACTGCGAGCTCTTCAATATCCATGGAATTGCTGTATGTGAGTATGACGTATTATGTTTACCTGCTAACCCTGTTACTTTCTGGGAATTTTTTAATGTTAAGTTTTAATGTTCTTATTAAAGTGCTACTCTGGGCAATATTAAATCAGCCTTTGAATTGCAGTAGGGAAGGAAGCAGGAATGAGTTACTTAATCCTGCCTTAACCCACTGACCTCGTCCCTCATTTATTTATTTTTCAGAACCACATCAGTCCTTCTTGCAGTCTAATTGACTGCTGCGCTGTTCTAACTGTACATCTGTTCCAGTTGTTTTTGAACTTGGATTTTTAGAAGGTTCAACTTGCCTGCTTCAATCCTGTGATGTACATTTTAAAACTGGATTCTTTCTTCCTGCATCTCTTAATCCCGCATTTCCCTGCGCTCTCTCCGTGTTGTGAGATACTCGGTCAAAGTGCATTTACTTAATTTTCATCCTCGAGGTTCTCTTATGCTGTTCATACAGTCCCAGAATTCAGCTGACTGCCTAAAATAAGAGCTGGGATGGAAAGTCATCCCTGACCTGGGGTAGCAAATGTGACAAATGCAATAATTAGACTGGATTTCAGCCATGGTTTTTCTACAGCCTCACAATAGGTGGATGAATGTATTTTCTCTTCAAACAATCATTTTAATTAATCACCAAAACCATCAGAAGCCCGTGTTCGCAATGTGTTATTTCTCATCCAGGCCTTGTACACAGATCTATTCAGGTAATAGTACGTTAGTCAAGATTTGTACCTCGTCTTCTGCTCCTTATCCTTTGTTCTTCTCAATCCTTTCTTTTGGTACGTAGCCGGGAAAAGCATGTTATATAAACCTGAACGTACCTTCCTGCCTGCCCAGGGATCCCATCCAGCCGTTGGCCCACGTTGTGCTGGGAACTGATTTTCTCCCATGTCCCTGACATCCTGTCACTCAGTCCCCTCTTATTTCCTTCAAGAGTTAAGCTCAATTTTCATTTTACCCCTCGGCTTTAAGCGCCACTGATCACTCGTCTCATCTTGATTTGATTTTGGGCTCTTTTTTGCTGCAGTCGGAAAGAGATTAACAAACCAATGGATTTACATAGGAATTATTTAGCATTCGGTTGCCTTTTTTCATGTTGGAGCTAAAGCATAAAAGCAGGTTCCTGTCCAGGCGAAGGATCATTTGAAGGCTGTTAGGTTCTCTTTGCTATCAGTGTAGTGCACAAAGGAGAAGTGATTAATGTCATACATAAACATCTCTCAGTGCTACGGTACACCAATAAACCACGAATGTTGTAGTTGGCCACGTGACATTGGTCTTTCTGAAGCCATCTGATGACATGTTGGAAACTGGATCTTGCCCAGAATCAACACGGACGAGAATGCGATTGCATTCGTGAGGGGCTTATTAGTTTTGTGTTTCTTTTTTTCCCCCCTCTGCCCTCGATAAAATCTAGATAAATATATGTTGAACTGTTCTATGCAGACAGAATTTTCCAGAAGAATTTAATGAACCCTAAATGGGGGCTCCAGTGGCCCAGTGCTGGCCAGACCCTGTGCTTCAGACAAATGAAAGATGCTTTCTGTAACCCTTGTCAGCAATGTCTGTGCCCCAGTTCAGAGCCTGAATGTGCTTAGTGTTAAATCGAACGGAAAGATATTGGAATGCCTTTTTGCTGGACTTTGTAATTAAATGGAGGGTCTTGGCCGGAATGCCAGGGACACTGTTTGTTCCAGCTCTCTAGTTAGCTGAGAGGAAACCACTGAGGAGGCTCTGTGACCGGCCAGCGCAGCTTAACCCCCGGAGTGCCGGATAACCACCCAACGCCACCGTCACTTTGTCAACGTGACCGAAATATATGGTGTAGTTTTGGCAGTCGAACGGTATAGATACAGGCTGTATCTGTAGATATGGGCGATGTACAACCTTATGCGAAACACTATCTTTGTAGGACAGGGTCGTGTGGTTATGCAGCTGGGTTGGGTAGTTGCCAGGTTTTGACGTTAGGAACTCGTACAAAGCGGACAAAATCACAGAAGCCACAAAGAAGCTGCCGGTGCTCCTGCCTCCTGCCGCTATCCTTAGGTGTCAGTAGTGTTTCGAGCAACAGATCTGTGGAGCTTACTCGGTTCTGCCAAAGATGACAAAATTGTGTTCGGCCAAACCTGTGGCAGCTCAGGAGAGGACGGGAGGAGATCCGAGGGTGTCTTACTCCGCTCCCCCCATTCTGTGTCAACCTACATGTGCGGCTGAAGCTCATGCCAAATGTGACTAATCTGCCTTGTTTCTGCATCAGCGACAAAGGACGACGACGTGGTCTGAAGAATACGGAAACGCCGTTCCTGTCCTTTATGCCGCTGGATTTGCAGTTGTGTAGGGAAGCAGTGCAAAGTACCAAATATGACACCTTTTACTTTTGTTCATCCGGCCACAGATTGTCAGTTTCCTCCACGGTGTTGTGTCTGGAGTGAAGAGGTGATTCAAGTTCACTGAAGCTGTTCACCGTGGGTTTAATGGGTGCTTAGACAATGGCCGTGGAAAGACAAAAGGACGCTCTCTTCAGTGTCAGTAACGTTGTCAGTAGCACTGAAAAATGTCGTTGATGGTAAAATGACTTACGTTCAACACTCTTTACATCTTCGCCTGAAATACACAAGTTCAATTCAGACCACGAATTTGCATGTTAAATTTGAAAAATGCTTTTTTGTTCATTTACTCTTACTTTGACTGTATTATGAAATTCAAAGTGGGTTTTTTAGCACGACCATGGTTTTAACTAGCTGTGATTTAGGATTTTTTTTATGTCACATTAAGTTAGGTTAACTAGTATGAGCACGTGCCATTATGACGGGAAATGCTGTGAAATGGAACTAAATTAGACATAACGGCCTTTGCACTCAGGTCGCATTCCAGTTGCATGTTTTCATTTAACTGAACATCACTGTTGCTCTTCTAGATGTTTCACACCTGTGGAACTTCCCCAGAATTGCTGTTGGAACTGTCCTCTCTGCTTCAGTCAGGTGCAAAAGCCAGCTGAGGGTCAGTCTGGTTGCTTGTGGGAAGGATGTTGTGTGCATTTGAGTGCAAATGTGACCTTTGTCCCTCAGAAGCAAAATCCTGCAGTGGTTCCATCACCCAGTCAGCAGAGTGGGCTGTGATTCGATGTGGCTCACATGAGTGGATTTGGCTTTTGCCCTTTTAGTGTTTATTTTGCCTTGCTCGTGTGTGTGTGTGTGTGTGTGTGTGTGTGTGTGTGTGTGTGTGTGTGGGGGAGAGAGAGAGAAATAAAGTCCAGCCAGGGGACCGGCAGGGATGGGGTGGAGATGCAGAATTTGACACACTAAATGTCGTAATGAAGGAGTGATGTGGTAACACAGTTCCTAAAATAATGCAAATCACACACAAAGTTTCATAAAACATTTGATGGGTACTTTGCTCATCTTTTTTCCATCACACTCAGAAATGAAAATAAAAAAAATCATAATCCACACTTTGTCTTTCTTCCGCAGTCTACTCAGGTACTAAATAGTCTCCCACCTTTTTTTATTTCTCGTTGCTGGTGAAGAGAAACCTCTTTGAAACAAATGTGACCAAATGAACAGTTTCAGTGAGAACGGCAGCTTTAGGTTAAGGGCAGAAATGTGTTCCTTGGTTTGCTGACTGTTCAAGGCAGGAGTGTCCAACTTTTTTGGGCCAAAGTCATTGTTGTGAATTGTACTGTATTTGTACATGTTTAAAATGCTAGTAAGTGACATATTGAACCTTAATGTCTGAATTGGTAAATTACTTTGTTAGAATCCATTTTGCTGCAGTGTGTGTTCAAGTTTATGCATATAACTGAATCATCTTCTGACTGAATGGGATTCATAGTGTTTTTTTTTTTTTTTTGTTCACGTGTTGTGCGAAATGGCCGACCACATCTCGGGCACCCCGGTTCAAGACTGAGCTGTTCGTATGTAGTCGTCCTTTGCGATTCTGGATGTGTCTAAATATGACAGTGTGTAAGCAAAATGTACACAGCACGTGGTACAAGTCCAAGGTGGTAACTGTGTTAATGTGAGGCTTAGAGCAGCATAATCTGACCTACGTCTGTGTTTATTTAGTATTAACCGTGCTACCATCCAGTGAAAGATCTCCAGACTGGCAGAGAAGAACCGTGTTTCCCATTTTATCCCCAGGTAAAAAGAATTTGTAGCAGTTATAAGTCATGCAGGATGCAGTCGCTGTGATTAAATGAATCCCCAGTTCCTCACACTATTATTGTTGCCGTAGAGCCATAATATGCAAATATCTGAGGCTGCATGCTTTTGTAGGTGGCTGTATGAATCCCGAAAGACTTAGAACGCTGGAGGCTTAGAAGTGGAAGCTACAGCTCAGTGTTTTCTTTAGAAGTCATATAAACACTGCAACCAAAATCTTAATATGACCGTTAATGAAACACGATATGGATGCATATTTGGGGGTTTTTTTTTTTTGATTTTCCATGTTTATTTAAATGGAGTCTCGATGGGAAACTCGGGGCATCCTCAGGTAACACCTATACTGGAGGCAGATAGTGATGCCCTGCAGGCTTTTTACCAATCTGTGGTGGTGAAGCAGGAGCTGAGTCTTCTAAAGAAGTTCTCACTTCACCACGCAGTCAATGTCCCCATCCTGACCTATGCTTGTGAGCTTTGTGCGATGACTGATGGAAGTAGATTGCTCATACAAGTGGCCAAAATGAGGTTTCTGTGGAGAGTTACTGAGCTCATGCTCTACAACCAGGATTGACAAGTTCAACAATCTGGGAGAGCCGTGACGTAGAACCACTGCTCCTCTGGATCAAGAAGGGCCAGCTGGGGGGTGTTTGGACATGTTTAAAGTGAGCAAGGACCATCATGGAGAACAGGAGGGTCTGGGTCAGTCTTCTTATCCTGTTCCCACCACAACCCTCACCATCAAAAGTAGGCAGAAAACTGCCTGACTTTTTATTATGGAGCCTGGGCTGGAACTGACATAAAAGGATGTTCTAACAAAGCTGTTTGACTAGTGTCAGAAGATATTTGAAGCATGTTGAAAGTGACCTGCCATTTGTCAAAACTCTCCATCATCCAAACACACCCGCAGTCTTCCTTGTTAACTGGTGACACCAGGGTAAGGGGTTCAGCAGCTGTAAGTGGAAGCTGTTCAATCTTCTTAAATGCTTGGGATTTTTAACTAGCAAAATTATGCAAGAATGTTAAAAGATGCAACGAGAAAGTACTCATTAGCACTCCTAGTCCTGAGGTGTTTCTCCTTCATATTTGCCTCCACTGTTCACAGTACAGGATATTGTGCAGCAAAGAACTACAGAGGCTCCATTGTACCTTGCCCGTTTCACTTCTACGGTCTGTCAGGTTTGTGGTGAGCCGTGATGCATAAAAATATGCTTCAACACACGGAAGATTCGGGAAGTGAAATATCTGGTGCTTGAGGAGCTCTCTGAGGCTACAGGCCAGATTGTTAAACGAAAATTGGCAGTCATAGCTGTGCAACATAGAAAGTGCATAAATCACTTTCTTAACTCATAAAAAGAGGAACTGCTTTGATACTCACATCTTTATACTGTTATGTTTAACCTGTAACTGTAGGGCTATGCAGAGCTCTGAAGCTGTTAAGTGGTCTCATTTATTTTGCCCATAACCTCTTCCTTAACTGGTACTCTGGAACTTGCAACCTATGACCAGTTATCTGTGCCCCTTGCCCGCAACAGTCTCCTTTATTGCTGGATTTAGGATTAGCCCGCCCGCCTGCCCCCACAGTGTCAGAAGCTTTCCAGTTGGCTAGAGCAGCCTTCCTTTCCTCTGTCCTCCTCCTCCTCAACCTGTCTGCACTCTGTCAACCCCTGGATACTGTTTTCCTTCCTTGGAGGATTTGGAATCAGAGGAACAGCAGTGAAATGGTTTGCATCTTACCATGTAGATTTTATCAGGTGGTCTGGCAAGTCTTTCCCTCAGTTCCTCTCAATTGTTGTTCCAAGGGGCCTGGTGCTTGGTTCCTTACTTTCTTCCATCTGCACTTCTTACCTTGGATCTGTCATCACCACTCCTAGATTCTCCTATCACTGCGACACCAACGATACCAGCTCTTTCTCCCTGCAGGTACACAGATATCCTCTCGTACTGCAGCTTGACTTTTAGACATCTCTGACGGGAAGACTGATCACCATCTACAACTCACCCTCCCTGAGACTGAGACACCACAGGTCCACCTCATCAGTTAAGAGCCTGGGATTAAAGATAGGCTCGAGTCTCTGCTTCTTCCAACACAAGAAAATCATAACCAACTCCAGCAGATACCTTCTGCATAACATCCACAAAAATCCACTGTATCACACAATACATTCTCCATAGCTTCTGGGGTTGGTAAGGGTAACTCCATCCTGTCTGGTATTCCAGCTTCTGCCTCAGGCCTCTCCAGCTGATCCAGGATGCCACTACACAAGTTGTTTGACTTGCTAAAACATTTCTGTGTATCTCCCCTCCTTGTCTCTCCACTGGCTTCTCGCTGCTGGCCGTTCCAAGTTCAAGCTTCTGGTTACTGACCTCAAGCCAATGGATCTGCACTAAAACACCTACAGGACTTGACTGCTCATTACACCCCAGCCAGACTGCTATGCTCCTCCTCTTCTGGCCACTTTGTGGTCTTATGCACAACGGGTCTAAAATCAAAAGCCTGAAAGTTCAAGGTTTTGTTTCCAACATTGCAGGAAGAGTTCTGCTGAATACCTCTCAATGTTTGAGAAGGGTCTCGAAACACATGTCTTTTGGACCCTCCTCTCCTCTGATTTCTCATCATTTCTTCATTTTGTGAAACAGCAGTTGTCAGTTAATTTGAGATTTATTGTGTATTTATGGACTGAATCTCTCATAATGGAACTTTGACTAGTCATCGTTTTATGTGTAGCCTTCATAATAGAAACACTGAGTACTACTCGCTCACCACTTCTGAGTCTTTCCATCACTTTTATCTCATCCTCTTTGTTTGCAAGCTGTGTGGACATACTACAGCATGTGCATAGTGTCTTTGAGTCATGTTCTTAGATAAACATCTTATTGTGCTAGGAGTGAGGTCAGCACAGAGTGACATCAAGGCAAGTGAGAACACCCCCCCCCCCCCCCTTTAAGTGTATCGCCCAGTCTGTCATTTCTGAATCACAACGTTTTTCTACAGATTTCCTCCCCGGCTTCTACATTTTCACTTTACTGAGGTTGGCAGCTTCAATGCTGGAAGGCCACGAGCTCAACCTTCAGAGATCTCAGCCTCTGACTTCCCAAGGTAAGCACGCAAACATTTCTTCTGACCGTTGATTTAAGAATTAAAGAAGTTTTACTGTGGAGGAAAGCACTGTAAGGATTAGATCTGGGCATTTTTATAATTTACTTCTTGCTTTTTGTGTCCCTCTCCTGGTTTATGAGTGTTTGTATCTATATTACATCCTGGTTTTTCCCCTCCCTGAGGTTAAATTTATTACGTGTCTGGTGGGAGAAGGTAAAGTTAATTTGGATGGGTTTACAGTTGTTTGCTCCTGCTCACATCCAGGAACAGTTATTATAGTGGTTGCTTGGACACTTAAAAGCTCTGTTGATGCTGCCCGGCATTACGTGTGCAAAATGGAAGCTGTTGTGCCTCGCAGAGCAAATAGCTTTTAAGAAGCTGACGTCTTGCAGTTGTATTCAAAGATGTGGGGTCTGGTCCTCAGCGCTGCTCTGTAACCTAATAACTAGGGCTGGGTGTGGCAATCTGGCATCAATTAAACGTAATTAATTCCACATCAAACGCCCACTAGTCCTCTGGGAATGAGTAAGAAGTGAACCATCTTCTAATTGGAAGTGATTTTAACGGGAACACATTTGCATTTGTTAATGAGAAAATCAATATAAATCTGGCGAAAAATGTAAGCGTACACAAATATTTGCATTAGTCATTTACTGTATTGTGACGACCGAACGCTGGGAAACGGAGCAGGGAAGGTGTTAGTCTGACCCTACGTTGGATATTGGGACGGGTAGGTCTGGATCTGTGGAAACGTGTCCGTACGGGTAATCCACTTGAACGTGGCACCGTGTAAAAGTCCTTTGTTTAACATTTGCAGCTCGGCCCCCCCGGAAAATTCCTGGAAAGCTCTGTTTAGAATGTAATGTTGCTAATAATATTGTTGATGTTCTAAGACCAACTATATAATGGCTTGAAGAAAACATTCTTTTTAATTGCACTTTTTTAAATTCGTACACATACTGTATCAGCGCAGTAAATAATAGCCAATCGATAATTTCTCAAAATAAATGTGTGTCCACAGTATTCAGCACTAGTAAGTTAGGAGTCATGTCAGTATATCTGAATGTATATAAGGGCTGCGTGAGTTGGAATAGGACCTCCGATAGGTGGTGTGAAGTATTAGGAAAAAAGATTGCATTTTATTTACGGCTGTTTAACATTCTCGAAACACTTAAACATTGTGGACTGTATATGTGATGATGGGAAGGACTTTTCAGATGGGCTCAGCAGCCCTTATAGTCAGTAGAAGTCCCTGGTTTGTTTGTTTGACAGGCTGGGATTCCAGGGAATTTGATGTTTTCAGTGTCATTGCTGCCTTGTTTTTTCCTCCTGATGTTCCAAGGGAGCATTTGTGCTGCTCTTAGCATTGTGCGTTTGTTTCTCAAACGGCACGGAAGTTTTAAACGGTCTCCGGTCTTCAGACCTATTGGCATGGATGAAGCAAACCGCTCCCTGACTTCGGAGGGACTTTTGAATTGGCACTTGTCTGCAGATGAAAGTCAAGTCTATCCTCTTTTCATGGGCTTGAGAATAAGTCAGGAGGGCTGTGAGAACCAGGGCAGAAGCCTGCATACCCAGAGACCCTTTCAAATGTGGATTTTTCTCAAGAACGGCACCCAAAAAGCACTTTCTGAATCACAAAGGCAAACCTGTGCCAAGGGGAACCCTGCTGTGAGAAAAGACCTTCGAGTTGCATTTCATGCATATAATAATGTACAGTCAGATGTGCAGATCACTTGAACCCATTATGTTTCCTACACTGTACATCCTGGTTAAAATATCCCGGTATGATAACTTGTGATTTGAAATAAGCTGAGTTCACTTGTTAAGTGATTTGCTTAAGAAGAAAAAGGAAGCTTTATGAAAGGTTCCTTGTGCTTACCTGTGCTGTGCTACAGCAGTATGGGGAATGTGAGAATTAATCAAATCAAGATGTCATTTTCGAATAAAATTTGTATAAAACTGCCGTCTTTTTTTGCAGACGGGCTCACCCCACCCCTCTCGCGGCCGCCACCAAAAGCTGAGATGAAAGAGGTGCAGGGAGGTGGGGCCGGCTGTTGTTATTAAATGGCAGCCTCCCTGGGGGAGACTAATTGGTCCAGGCGTTTGCATTTTTCTGCCCCTCGCTTCCCCTGGGGGAGGATGTTGGGACGGTCTCTGTACGTTCAGCCCAATTCATAATTGATGCCACAGCCAGGTGTTCCCTGTCTGGGACAGACCTGAGGCACAGAGTCACGAGGGACTCCCTTTCTTCATGGGTACTAGCTGACAAATGAAAAGCAGTCTGTTGCCCCGTGGCACCGCATGGCCTGCAGGGGTGTCCTAATGATGATCTAGGGCCCTGACACGTTGGGCAAGGTTCTTGCGGGGGAGTTTGCTAGCGGCCCCCACCCTCAACCAAAAATATTTCCTGGAGGTTCTCCCTCCAAACCAGAACTTTGAGTCAGATTGTTCTAATCCTGTTTCAGCTCTTAGGGGGATCATAGTGTGGAATTTTTAGAAAAAAACGGGATGGTGTACGAGATGATGCCAGTTTAGATGTTCCTGGCAGAAACATAAATAAATCTAGTTTAAATGAGCAGAGGTAGTGATTACCTTTAGATGGGAGCACCTTTAATGCCGTGTTCCGTTATTTTTTACTGTGTTTTTTCAGGTGGGCTTTTCTCGTTTTGTTTAGGTGTCACCAACACTATGTGAGCAGATCAGTTGTCGAGTGGCTGCCGCTCTGTTCAGCCTTGCCTCCCCTACAGATCACGCTAGCAGACACCAGAGGAAGAGGGGCTGTTTGGAGCAATTCAGACCTCGCGTCGTCGGCAAGAGTGTAATACGTTTGCGCGGAATTATATTAAACAGAGCAGGAGGGGAAAAGGAGAGGAAAATGGGATACGCATCATCTTGTGCATTAAAACACTAAGTGAAATGGAGGTTTTTGTGAATGCTGGACTATAATCCCTGACATGTTAGCAATTGGAGACCTTAATGATACAGGTTGGGTTGAGAAACCAAATCCCCCACTATGTCACAGAGAGTCTAGACGTTTGACGTTGGCGGCCCTGGCAGCGCAGGATTCCGGTGGTCATGCTGTCCCCTGCTCCTGCCTTCTGTCGCTTTCCCCCGCTCCATCTCGTTTTCTTTCATTCCCCTGGTGTCTCGGCCAAGTGTGCATCAAAAGCACAGCTGTCCAATCCCCCGCCCCCCCCCCCCCCAAGTCGGCTTTGCACGAGTCTTAATATATAGAGCTGTCCAAATCAGTCAGCTGTATTGATTCTCTGTCAGTGGTTAAGTGGCAGGGGGAGATAATGAGTATTCAAAGGGATTTTGTGTGTGTGTGTGTGTGTGTGTGTGTGTGTGCGCGCGCGCATGTGTGCACGCACGCACATGTGCAAGTGTGCGGGTGAATGAAATACCCCGGCTCTGCGAACAGTTTTAGCTCGGGAGGGGTGTCCATTGTCTTTTAAATGATGCTCCAGCCCCCATTCATGGGACAGAAGACCAGGGAGGCCCCTGTGTCCTTCCTTCATCTCACCCTGGGAAGAGCAGCCATATCTTCACTGGCCATGTTAGGAACACAAACCCAAAGCAGCGCTTTGCTTCTTCGCCCTTTGTTCCTTGCTTATTCAGCCATACGCTTGTTTTGTCTTCTTTTACCCGAGTACATTATTTTTCCACACTTTCTTCTTAAAGATCACAGGCATGAAAGGGTTTACACTTTGTGATAAAAGGTGGTATTCGGCGAGGCAGGTGGTGTGAGGGGTTCGGTGTCCTCGGTCGCGGTTTCTGTCTTAACGGAGGGTTGTGGTTTCAGACGGAAGGGGCGGCAGCCGCACGTCACACTATCACCGCGCTACACCAGGCCTGTGTCCTCCACAGAATATGGCCTCAGAGTGAGTGGATGACCCACACATTTGACGAAATTCACGGTTGTAATAATAAGAAATGAAAGCACAGTTATAAGTCGCTTTAAACGCAAAGTCAGGTGTGTGTTACTTCCGTTGAAGTGCAGGGAACAACAGAGCATCAGCTTTGAGCCAGAGGTTTTACATGGAGGTGGAGGAGGACAAACTTTAATAAGGGCTGAGCTCTGTGTGGGCTCACGTACAGCTTATTCACCTTCTCTCTCTTTCTTTCACACGCTTTTGTTTAACCTGAGGCGGCGTCTACTGTTTACCCCCCGTCTGCCTGCGAGATTTGGTCTGGTCAGCCTTTTTGAAGAAATCGGTGCTAAATACTTCTCAAAGAAGGTGGGGAGTCGCTGTACTGTATGTAGCTTGAGAAAACAGCCTAATTCCACGTGCAAAAATCTTGGTAAAAGTACTAATATCATGTCTCCATTTTGACTACGGTTTTTCCGTTAGGTCCTGAACGGCACCGGTGTGACATATTGAAGTTGCAAATGAGAGAAATGCAAACTGTTACGGTTTTTATTTAAACATCCGACAGCTATAGGTGGGCAGATGAACAACAGAGACCAGAATAACCTTGCATCATAAGTACGTTTGAAAATACAGAAAAGGTAAAACTTTCCACAACTTAGCTCGACAAGGAAAGTATTTTTAATGTGCAAAATATTAAGTCGACCTCATTACTGCTTTTGTTTTACTTTTTCTTCCTTAATTAAAATATTTCCTGACCCCAGAATGAGGGCGTTCATTTATAATCTTCTTATAAACACTTAATAATAATACTTATATTACTATCTTGCTACTGTTTTTTACAACGGAATACTTGAAGTCTGCGGTATTTTTCCTCACTTTGCTTTAGACAGTAAATTTTTAAACAGTTTTTTTATTTAAAATTTTGCTTTTGCGTATAGAAATAAAATGTAAACAGCGAGGATGTCAGTGGTCAGCCGTTCCAGGCCTGTGTGCAACCTAAACCGTCCTCAACAGCTAGCAGTTACAGAAGCGGTATTGGTTGACCTAGTTATAAACTGCATTATAACGTTGTCATAAAGAAGCATTTTCACCGTTTTCCTTCAGCGCTCGACAGCAAGTTCCCTCTCATCAGGCGTAAAACCGTCATTGCAAAAATTGATTTGTTAAAAGTAAAAAGTAATATAAACTAATACAGTCCATTAACTTTTTATGTATTGTGTGGAAGTATAATTGCAATTTTTTTATGTATGCTGCAACTATATTCTATATTGCTTCTGGTCTGTAGCTCTGGAAAGAGGCAGCTGAGGTTTGTAAAAAGCAAGCATGAGACTATTGGTTGCTCCCAGATAAGTGACAAAATGTTATCAAGTTTAATTTTCTGTAAATGCAATATACAGTATAACTGCAGCGATGCAACAAAGTTCCCAAAAAAATGCACGGAGCACATTATTATTTTTTTTTTAATATATTTCTACTTGCCACTTTAAGTTGCAATAGCAAAAAGAAATCTCTGCATAGCTATATGTGATATTTAGCTTTTTAAGTTGAAGTTAGCCTTAAATTAGCCTTTTAAAATTTCCAACTGTTTTACTTTGCCAGATGCATCCAAGTGCTCCGTGAACGTCGGCGTCGACATGCCAGGGTGAAACAAAGCTTAGGCTCTTGGACACGTTTCCTAGACCGTTATTCACTTATGTTATACTATATTCTTCCACCTTTTCACCTGCTCTCCCTGGAAAGAAGTGATGATGTATGGAATGATAAAACATGAAGAAGCGCTCAATACCCCCAACAGGACAAAATCACGAGACTCAATCAGTATAACACGGTTACTGAGACGGCCATCGTACGTCTGGGTTGTCATATGTCCCTTCCGTCATAAGTTGGGGACTATCTGTAGAGGTATAAACCCAAATTAAAGGTGATATCGAGATAGTTCTACTCACGAGTTCCCGGTTATGACGCGACTTGACTTGTTTATGACTTGCTCAGGTATGAGTTACTCTCACTGCTGGTGGACACCTTTGAAAAGCTGCTTAAATGTAGTTTTTAAATTCTGCTTTTAACTAACGCTTTTATGCTTTTTTCCAAAGCTGGTTTCTTTACACTGGCTCGATTATTTATTGAGTTTTTCTTATTGTCATTTGCTTTTTGTAAAGCGCTTTAAGCTGTGGAATTTGTATAAAGGGTGCTATAAAAGTAAAGGAATTATTTGAAAAAGAGCCCTACTTGCCCTCCGTAATGGACGGAGTGACGGGTTGATGTGTGACATTTTACAGTTCACTGTCACTTGACCTGTGACCCCAGGTCTTCTGGACGATGTCTTAGCTCCGCCCTGCCAGGCAGTCGCCTGGCTTTATCAGTGCAACCTCTTTGAAACACCACTTGGAACAAGATGGGAGCTTTAGCAGGTTAAGGTTTTTAGTGGAAATGATTTATGGAACCTAGTTATTACTAGTCCTTTCAGCCCAGACACTGTGCCAGTTCTCCACTTTTGTTCTGAATGCATTTGAAATTTTTACAGACACATGCATTGTGTTGAATAAAATTTAAAAAAAAAACCTGGCATTTACAAGAATAAAATTATACGAGTTTTAGCAGCAGCATTTTCAATAGCCCTGAATAGATGCGAAAGATGGATATTGAATTAGCAGGGTAAGGAAAAACATTCATTCCTTTGAACTTTGATTCACTCCTTTGAGGTACTTTGGACAGATAAGAAAACAAGCAAGATTTTGGAGGAAACCCAGCTGAACTGACAGTTCAAGCACAAACAATGAGCCTGGGTGTGTTAGAAGACTGAATCGTGTTGGGAGGGTGAAGAAAAAACTGATCGGCAACCAAATGGAGGGCCTCCGTGGTGAAAACAACGGACGCACCTCGTTCAGCCTTGAAGACACGGGTGGAGGACGTGTAAATAGATCGGCTTCGCTATTTTAGGGTGAGACTTGGTGTAACGTTTCGTTTTAGTCGACTAGTGACAAAGTGTGACGTACTCAGCACCAGTGCAGATGTGACATGTTCGTTTCTTTTTACAGTTCATTTATGGCACAGTCATCAGTGATTTAACACGGGGTCACTGGGCGTTTCAGCATCAGACCCCCTCACCCAGGTGACCCGACCGAGGTTAGCCCCCAGCCTACATCCAAATAACATTGAACCCTCTGCTCTCTTCTCCTCTCCACGTCTCCTCATCCACAGCCGTCTCTCCAGCCCAGCTAGGATATGTTCAGTGTGGACGGACCTTCACAACTCACTGATGTATAAAATCTGCCTCTCAGTTGGAAGAAGGTCTATCAATCTGCTTAAATTCAGTGCAAGTGTTTACAGAGCTTAAAAGACCCGAAATATCGATATTTATGCGGCAGGTGGCATTGGGGAGCTTCAGGACAACTGAGATATGCAAAGGTAGTGTGGACAGGAGGTGCGAAGGTTAGTCATCCGCCTTCTTCAAGTTTAGTCTGTGTCTTGGTGACCTGAGACTAAACTGTTGACAGATTTGGTGAGTTTCCTCTAGTCAGTTTTCCTCTTCTGCCTTTGGCCCAGTAGAACATGCCCTACCTGCTCCTTTTGTTTAATGTTCATCACTCAAGTTTGGGAGTTATACGTGTCAGCTTTGTTTTGCCTTCAAAGCACTGAGGATCTGTGTCACATTAAGGCATTTAGTTAAAGTTTTGCATGCTTATGCGTGTAATCATATCCATTAAAATGGTTTCTTTGTGGGACTGGATGAAGATGTACAGGCAGTTAAAAAATGATCATCTGACAGAATGTGGGCCTGACATGAATGTTGCTCATTATCTTCCCCTGTAGTTCCAGTTGACTCCTACTCATCCTTCTTGCAATGTTTCATGCTTCCTCCAAACTCAGCAGTAAGACGTTTATTTTTTCTGCCGTCCTCCCTTGCCTTGGCCATACCCCTGACAGTGTTTGGAAGAAGTCGCGGATGGCTTTATTCCGAGAGGGCTCGTGGCAGCTTGGAGGCTGTGTCCAAAACAGCCAGAACTAAGTGAGACGTGAAATTGAATTTCAGTATGGAGAACTCCCCGGCAACCTCAAGTAATTGTCTCCATCTAAACCTGCTGGAAGGGGATAAAAACAGTAAAAACCTTTGCAGAAACCTGTGTGATCAGGCCAAGATTTCTCTCCACCACTTCTCTAGCAAATAAATAATGAGAACTTAAAGGAGCAAGACCAGATCCTGTCTAACTTAAACTGAACATCCAGGTGAAATAAAAGAGAATTTAGATCTGCTGCTTCGTAGTTTGAGGCCGTCTTGGCGACGGGTGAGCAAACATCATAGTCGCTGATAAATCCTCAACTGCAGTCAGTATAGTCATTCCACGGTTGCATCAAAGTTAGCAGAGCTAAAAAGGCTTCAAGGAGATGTTCACCGTTTTACTACATTTTCTGTTTAATTGGAATATCACGTGAAATCCATAACCAGCTGCTGGAATATTCCATGTTGGCAGAAACGTGGTATTACTTTGTGTGCCTTTTGTTTTCTTTGACTTGCGCGCCACTTTGGAGAAGCATCTGCTAGATGAATAAATGTAATGATTTTAAACTTGGCGAGGAGGTGGTTTTGTAACGAAAAGACGGCCCTAAAGTCTGGGCTCAGGTCGCGAGAAAAGTCACAGAGAATGTGGTGTTGTTGCCAGCTGAGTACGACACGCAAACCACGGTATTTGACATCCACTGGCTGCAGGGCGTCGGCCTCGAGGTGCTTTAGAAACCTGAGCGTGACTTGCCAGAGATGCAAGGCCAACACGCCATGTTGTGGCAGAAACTTTTAGAAGGGAGGTCAAGGTTCTCTGCGTCACTCTCCGTCTTGAAATGGACGCCCTCGTGGGCTCTCCCTTTACAGCATTTCACATCCATCCTGGAAACCAACAGTGACGTACAAAGGTGTTCATTGTAAACACGTGTGTTCGTACACAGCAGGTCCGACTCGAGACGGCCGTGCTAATATTTAGATTTCCCATCTCGCACAGAAAGCTGCTTATATGCAGAAGCGTCTCACAAGGGGCCTCTGTACGATTGCCGGAGAGGATGCGAATTGGGCAACAACTCCACCCTCTTCAGACTGACTGAACCGTGTTTCTTCCACTGAGACTCTCTTGGGATGGAAGAAAATCCTACAAATAGCGGTTCTCAAAACGCACGGCGTTATTTTTAATGTGCCATTTGGCTAACACTTTAATCACATGCTATTTACAGTATCTGACTCATTCGTAGCTCTTGGAATTTCGACCGGAGTAGTTTGGCGGAAAGTACCTTCTTCGAGGATGCTAGTAAGGAGCACAGCCGTTCGGGTTGAGCCTCCATCACCTTCCGGTTTCTCTTCATACAGATGTGCCCACGCTTGTCGCTTTGTGAGCCCTTGACTGTCACGGGTTGCCGAAATTAATGAGGTTGTGTTTTTCGTGACCTTTGGAATACCTCGAGCTGCAGTCAGTAGGCGACCGGGTGTCCGGCGAGCTGAGGAAATCATTAACTCGCAGTACGTGAACCATCACGCAGGGCAGAGATCGGTTCACCGTTAGCCCCGCTGCTGGATCTCATTGTGCTCGGACTTCACGAAGGTCACTATTAACAAGGGCACGCTTTCCTCCGTCCCCGTCTGTGGCCACAGAGGCGTGAATGAGATGTGCACCAGCCATCTTGCCTACGCTCAGCATTTGGAGACCCGTGGCCTGGAGGGCAGAGCCTGGATCATAAAGAAATGTCCATGAAGCACCTCCATAAGGAACGTTGCTTTATTTGACTTGAAAGATTATTTTAATGAGTGAAACTATGCTGTGTTTGTGGAAGCTGGAAGCTTTGTTTTTTTTTAACTAACAGTACAGCCTTGTTTGTGTATTATAGGTCCTAACGGAATACGGTTAATCTATTCATTTCTCGAGATGAATGGTGGATTTTAACCTTTAAATGTGTCTGATAGAGAAATTACGTTGGTGCTCACTCTTTCAGAGAGAAAGGCCGCGCGTTTGACCAGTTCGGAGTTTCACGCTGTGTACGAGTGGCTGTAATAAAATGAAACGCTGGCACAATGGCGCGACATTCTGCGCTTCGCTCGGCACACATGTGCCGACTGTTTTGGGGTCGCGCTTTACGTCACCGAAGACACGGCCCACACAGTGTCCTATTGTGTCCAGCTGCACTGTGAGGCCTGTGTTCCCTGGTCTGCCTCTCCTCCCACATGTGTTTACCATGACCATTACCATGTTTGGAGCACTTTTCTTCCCAGATGGTTCACCTCCGTGGGGTTGATGAAGGCCTTTCTGATGCCTCTTTTCTTTTTGGATGCGGCGCTTGTCTTTTCAATCTGCTGCGCCAGGGTTTGAAAGGGGAAGTACTTGTTTTTCTTCTAGCAGACGGTGTAGGACTGTTATCGGTTTAACAGATGAAATTAGACAGTACATAAGCTGGCTACCAGGTGAGGTGGGTTTTGCTGTGCTTGGCTGGGAAATCTGAGGGTTCGTGCAGTGATTTGATGTTTGGGAATGGAGAGTAGTTCAGGCACCGGGGACGGTGGGATGGGTAGATGGTCCGCGTGGACCGTGAAGTCCGAAGTTTTTACACTTTATTTGATGCGCTTAGAGATGTTTACTCAGATGGTCTTGTGGGGTCGGTGATCCATAGGGCAAGAAGTGGGCTTTAAGGGCGAGCGTCAGCAGCAGAAGGGATTCACGCAGGGGGTGCGTTGCGGGGAGGAGTGAGAGAGGCCGTTCAGGAGATGGACGGCGATGTGGATTAAAGCCCTGGGTGTGAGGGCCACTCAGCAAGGACGTCTCAGGGTCTCACTTTCATCTAGAGACCATGGTCTGTTGTCAGGGCAACCGGAACACCACGGGGCATTTTGAGCCCACTCCGCTGCACGACAGAGAGGCCCTTTGTGAATGAAAGGATGCGTTGTGGGAGGCAGGGCACGCAGGCAGTGTACAAACATGAATACGCACGCTCTGGGAAAATAAATCAAACGGCCCATTAAAATGCTGATGAGAACACACAGACGTGTTTTTGTACTCCCCTTACCCAAATAGTCATTAAATTAAAACCCACCTTGGAAGCCTCATCGTGCACTGTCTATAATTTATAATGCCTTTCATTGTAGTCTTTCTGCCATGTCTCTCTGCAGCGGTTATGGGATGTGCCCCCCCCCCTTTCGAACTGACAAATTGAGGAAATCGAACCTTCAAAAAGTGCTTGAGCCCTCATCGAAGGCCACGCCCCCTAAAGATGACTTTGAATTGAAAACCCGCTTTTATTTCATCGCCCACTTTGAGTAGCTACACGGCGTCGCACCCAGCAGCTCTGTCTCCTCACACCGGCGCCACTGTTTGGGTGTGAAATGGAATCCGGTTCAGTGTGGGTGGAGTTGGCAAGTTCTCCACCCCTGCATCTGCCAGGGTTTCCACCCACAGTCCAATGGTGTGTGTTTCAGGATAACTGAAGGCTCAGCACTGCCCAGTGTGTGCAGGTGTGTGACTGTGTCCACCCTGCGATGGGCCGGCATCCCATCGTTGCCTGGCTGGATGGACGGACCGTGATGGTCGTGTCACAGAAGGGGCACACTCTGGAGGAGTGTAGAGGTGGGCAGAGTGCAGTGGGGAGGGTGCTGACCAGCAAAAATGTTTAAAGGTGTACTTTAATGCTAATACTCCACAATCAACAAATGTGCAAATTGCACAATTGCAAAATGTTATTTTGACAGTTATGGATACACACTAGGGTAGTACAAACCTTTCTGATATGGCGGCACAGTTTGTTCAGGTTATGAAATGAGCCTGTAGAAATCTAGTTTACCTCATGCTGTTTTTTGACTTCATTCCTCACTATATCAGCAAAGATTGCGAATTCCACGAGATAGCAGGGACAACATACGCTTTTCTTTATCGCGTCTAAGAATGAAGCCTGTAATTTCAGTTTACTTAGGTTATGAAACCAACCTTTAGAAAACTAGTTTGCACCATGATTTTTACCCTCTTTCCTCACTATGTCAGCAAAGATTGCAAATTCCGTGAGATAACAGGCCAAAATAGACTTGTCTTCGCTATCATCTCTACGAAGGAGGCGTGTGATTTCAGCAGAAGGTCTGGCAGCCGGCCCTGGTCTCTGGACAAGGCTGAGCTGCGGCTCTGTCTCAGGGGACCACCCCCAACAGCCATCCTTCCTCAGTCCTGTCATCGGTGGACTCTTCAGCCATTCATCTACTCCTCCGAAAGTGAAATAAAGACAAAAGAAATTAATCTTTCATTTTTTCCACGTCTGGTGTAAGATGATGTTTAAATATGATATCTGTGGGGTAACAGTAGCTGAGGCTAAACAGTATCCTAACTATGGTTTCTGTCTGCATTAAGTTCTGTACCAGTCCTTTTCACGTATCTAAACGTGTGTGTGTGTGTGTGTTTGTTTGTATGCTCTTTCTCAACTTCAAAACCCCTTCTTGTTTTTTAAAAAAAAGTCATACTGCTTGTCACTAGTGTAGCATGTGGGTTTGGAAATGGAATCAAAATGTCTCTTTCGTGACCCTGATCTCTGCAGTTAAACATTTAAGCAGTTCTGGTCACGTCTGTAATGGCCGTTGCTGGAAGACAGGATGCGGCGTTTGCTAATGGGCCGTCGTGGTCACTCTGAGGGCTCTTGGGCAAACCCTCCCGATTCGCCCGCACCCCGCTCTCCATCTCCACATGAATCCACGTTGTGCCACTTATGTAGTCGGCCACTTAAGCTGAAGGGGGTCTCACGTAAAAGCCCCGACATCTTCAATTATGTAGAGGACCCCGAATCCCCGTCACCCCCGTGTCCTGTGACAAGCTGAAGTCGACAGGGTCCACTTCAACTCCTCCCCGTGATTTACTTCAGTGCCACTGGAGCACCTGGTCCACCGTGGGTCTGCTGCTTGCCTTATGGGCTTTTGCCCCTTTACTTATTAATGTGCTTTAAAAGGTCTGCCGCCTCTGGTCTCCATCAGGCTCCCGCTTCGGGGGGAGGTGAGCAGTTTAAATGGCTGACTGGGTAGATGCTGCTCTGGTGACAAGCTAATTCTTTTGGGTGCACGTGACACTGGAGGCCCACAAACAACAGCTTATGCCTGACACTAAAAGCACATCGATTTTCGTTTGATATGCTCATTATGAGCTTGTTTTCAAACAGTCAGAAACCAGAAGGCTAAGAAGAGAACCCCGGCTCTGTCTTCAGGCTGTTGCTTTGGGCCTGTGACGTAACAGAACGAGGAAGGATGTGTTGGAGGATAAAGTTGTTGGGAAACTGAATCACTGTTTTCCCAGGGTAGGAATCTGGAGGTCACAGGAAGAGGACAGGGACACTGTCTTAAGTCTCTCCTTTTTTGGATGTGTGCGTTTTAGTTGATTGAGAAATTGTTACAGCGACTATTGAGGCATCGGCTGTGATGTAGAACGCCAGAGATCTCAACATGCTGCCAATTTGATTCCGATGTTTTTTCTTGCGCGGTTGCCACTGTCTGCTTTTCTTCAGGCTGCTGTACCTGAGGCCTCTCGTACCCTAATAGACCACGTTATTCTCTCTCGATCATCCTCCCCCACCCATAGGTCACAAAATCATCCATGCCTTGGGGTTCCTTTGTTTCGCTGTCACCTGAAATCAGGCAAGGGGTCTAGAACATGTGCTTTTGATGTGTAGGGCTTCAAAAAGGTTTAGTTTGTCTGTTGTATTCTGCGCAAAGGTTTATCTTTCAGCTGACTGCACATTTCGAGTGCTTGTCCTCCCTCTCTTCGTTCCAGAGTACAATGGAATGAAATTGCTGTCTGGCCTTTCTGTGGTCATGTCCAGCCCTGTAGCTTCAGCAGAGCAGGACCAAGACCAGCGGGACCACCTGCTCTTTGGTTGGCCTCATTCCCAAGGAACTGTGGCACCGGGCAGGGCAGCCGCTGTCATGGGAACTTCCCCCCAACCCACCCTAAAGCGGTGGTACGCCGTTCGGCATTCCACGTTCACGGCAGCAACTTTCCGGAAAACAGCTGCTGAAATGAAAGCCTGTATGTGGCTGTCAGGAGGGCTAAACCAAGAACTCCTCAGGAGCATCAGTTGAGAGAGATGAGCATCTTCGCTCGAATGGCAGTTATTGTCTGCGAGCTCTATAAATACCCCACTGAGTGCAAAATGGGAAAATGGTGCAGTCAAGGCCAGGTTAAAGACGGAGTTGGTGACGTGAAGATGTGTTAAAGGAAGCAGTGGCTTTTTGGGAAAGAAAGGTCCAAAATCTGGACATCAAAAAAAGACAACCAGATACCCTTTTGTGATGCAAAGATCCCAGTTCTTCTGAAATTAACTGAATGTTCAAGTGTTAGCATAATATAAATAATTTTGTTTTAAATGTTTCTTTTCGAAGCTACGATGAACCGGTGTCCCGCCCAGGGTTTTGTCTCCTAGCGTCACACCCTGTGGTTCTGGGATAGACTCCGCGCCACTGTGACCCTGACCACGACTGGACAACTACTTATATTTTTTTAACCAACAAAAAAAAAACAATCATTAAAATGAAGAATGGAATTTATTTGTGATCTAAAATGTTTTTGCGTTAATATGTTACACAGTTAGCATATTAACTTGTATTTTTAACCTTAGGTAAAGATTTAAAGTCGTCTACAAAAATGCTCGTATTTTACTATTATGCCTTACATGATAGGAACAAAAATAATTTAATTTTTAAAAATTCTCCCACATAAACTGTAAAATCTCCCTGGATAGAAATTAAACTTTTCCAGTTTGCAAACTGTGTGTTTATTATGCTGCCTTTGATTTCTGAACGATGGGAAGATTTAAAGAGCACATTACGTATGAAATAAACAGCTTTCCCGCTGTCTGACACGGCACGCCGAAGCCGGGAAGACGTGTAAGAAAACGGAGCAGTTCAGAAGACAGCTTGGGCCACCAGGATGCTGCGGATCAGCTGCTCTCTGCTGATGACCGACTGTGTTTTGAGTAGTTGGCGCTTCGTCACTTTTGTTTTTTTCTGTCTAGTAGCTGTTTTAGTGCCAACCCCTCCTCCTAGTCCTACCCCAGACACAAAAGTTATTTGACACGCTCTGCTTGTCGGCACAGATTTATCAGAAACTGGCGAGCTTCTTCAGCGCAGCTTGCACCGGCCTTCTTGTCCTGCACTAGAAGCGACCGAGGCGTGTCCCTCCCAGAATTCACGCCGACGCCTCGGCACTTTCTGACGCAGTTCCTGCGAAGCTGCTCAACGCTACATTTGTGGGACATCTCTGCTTCGCCCACGTGAAGAGCCACAAAGCTGAGTGGAATCACCCAGGGGGATCTTCTAAATCTCCAGTCTGGAGATGTCCCACAGTGGCCTGCATCCTGTTTACAGTGTGATTCAACAGGGAACGGTTATATGCTTGCATGAGACATAAGAATCCATAAACAGGTTAAAGTGCACACTTTATTTGAGCTGTTTTTCCAATCAATTGTGGAGGTTGTGCTTAATGCTTTCCTCACTGGATCTAATGGCTCTAATAAATATCTATTGAAATTCTCATTTCTAAGTGCCTGTGTGTGAGACATTACAGTGAACGGGCGCAGAGTCTTATTAAATGCCTCCTTCAGAAAAAGAACTTGACTGTTGCTCTTGACAGGGGGCCGAACCTTTCGTTTCGTTGTCCTTGTAAGTGGCCGACGGCCGATGATCAACGGCAAATTGGTTATTTTGCAGAATTTGACCCCAGACCGGACCGGGGAAGGGTGCAGCTTCAACAGTACTTGGCTGCTGTTGGATTATGAGGCTGTGAACGTGAGCCTAGAGGAAGTTAGAGTAGATAGAGGTGTGACTGAAATTGACTTATTTCTCGCTGGCTCCTGTTCAACACATCTTAAAGCTATAAAATGCAGACTTGTGGCTACTCGAATAGGGACAAGCCTCAAAAGCATCTACAATAACGTTAATTGATGATTTTCTCCGAAAAGCACAAACGTGCGTTTCGTGGTAGACGGGACACTTGAAAGTCACAAAGTTCTCGTTGTACAGCTGAGAGATGGTATGACGCACGATTGTGGAGCAGCTGAAATGTTGAAACAGGGTTGGCAGTTGGGAGGGACAGAGGGAGCTCATTCCACCAAAAGAGGTAGAGGAACTTCTCGCGCTTGCTGCGTATGGGGAGTGATCAGACTCTAAAGGTGCTGGGGAGCAGATCCTTTGACCATCTTGTAGGCCGCAACAAGTCTTGAATGTGATAAGAATGGCTACAGGAAGTGAGAGGAGACTCAGGGGAAAGCTTTGGCAGGTCTCTCTGGATCAGCTGTAGAGCCTCAATGGTAGATGCTGTCAAAAACAGGGTATCCTATAAATATTTATCTGGCCAGGACAGGAAAAAGTTATTTACAAGAGAAGCAGTAGGAGGAGGAGGGTTGTTTGTTGTTTTTGGCAACAATGAAGGCAGTGAGATGTATCCATCATGTTCATGATTCATGTGGTCAGTAATTTGCACATCTGGGTGGAGGATGTCTCTCTGTGTCATTTTAGTGTCTCCTTCGGAGGGCATCCATCCACACCTGAGCAGCCTGTCTGTGCAAGATAACCTGTCCTACACGCCCTGGGGCCGTCACCAAAAAAGTCACATAATACTTTAAATTCTGCTACATTAAAACAGTCTAGGCTGTAGAGACAAGTGATGTCTTGTCGAAACTCAATATTCCCTCCTGTTGTGTTGCACCTCTAAATTTGCTGTAACTGCTGTAAAATTGCAAAATGGAGGCAAAAATAGCTTCTGTTAAACTATGTACTGAGTCCCTTTTGGGGCTGAGAAGTACTTTGTTAGCCGTAGCTTTAGCTACAGCTCTTTACCAACTGCCTCGTGACCCACGTCAGGCACCGTAGCAGTTACGACCTTAACAACACACGTCAGACTGACAGCAAGCGGCTGCAACGGACGGCCGAGGATGTTGTGTGGCAGGGGTACCTTGGAGACTGAGTGTGAGCTTCAGGCTGTTTCTACTGCGTGAAGCACAGCTTCTGATTTCCTTCTCAGGTCTTTTTACCTTATTCTTCAGCGACGGCCAGCTTGTTTGTTGCTCTTTTGTTCTTGCTAGACACACTTCTGCCTGTGCCATAAACTCACGTTTGAGGTCGCTGTTTCCTCTTGTGTGGTGTTTTGCAGGTCGTGCTCATGGAAAGGTACTTTAGTTAAGAAATGCAGCTGGGTGGCCGAGAGGAAAAAATGCCTCTTTAACCCCAAAACCGGAGACCCATGGTAAGGCACAATTCAGCATTATCTCGTGTTATTCGGTCAACTTTTGGTTCAGTTTTTGCTTAACGTTTGGTTCCTGGTTGGACATTGAAAAAAACAGCAGTAGCAATGAATAGATGGACGTGTGTGAGCAGCTGCCCTCCGTTCCTCCTAACCTCTCTTCCCTGCCTACTGTCATATGTTTGGCGTCCAGAGTGTTTGCCTTGGCTCCAGGGATGGCCCCCAGCTTTGCTGTCTCTGACCTAATGCTGCTGTCTTTGCTGTGGGGCAGCTTTACCCTGCCACCGGGTCACAGCTATCCCACCTTCTCCCGCAATGACACCACCTTCCAGCACCTCGCCCTGCACCCTGATCCCTCTGTGGGCACCGTTTACATCGGGGCACAGGACCACCTTTTCCAGCTGAACGGGGACCTGCTGCTGGTGCAGGAGGTGGCAACTGGCCCGGTGACAGACAGCAAGGAGTGCCTTCCTCCTGTCACCGAAAATAACTGCCCCCAAGCTCGGCGCACCAGCAACCACAACAAGCTACTGCTGGTGGACCCCTATTCCCGGGAACTCATCAGCTGTGGTAGTGTCAATCAGGGCATCTGCCAGAAGCGTAGCTTGGATTCCATCCGAGATGTGCTGTTCTCCACCGAGAGGCCTGTGGACACACAGTATGTGGCAGCCAATGACCCCCAGGTCTCCACCGTGGGCCTGGTGGTGCAGTCAAGGGGCCGGTTGCCGGTGCTGTTCGTGGGGAGGGGCTACACCAGCAGCCAGCCGCCCATCTCAACTCGCAACCTGGCCTCTGAGCCCATCTTCTCGTACGAGGAGACGGCCAAGCTGGCAGTGGCCGGCCGCCTGTCGGAGTACGACCACCACTTTGTCGCGGCCTTCTCTCATCGCTCGCACGTCTATTTCCTCTTCTACCGGCGCGACATCAAGTCGCAGTCGCGGGAGTACAAGACCTACATATCGCGAGTCTGCCTAGATGACACATCCTACTATTCGTACGTGGAGGTGCCCCTGATCTGCCGCTCGCACCGGGGGGACACCTACAGCCTCCTGCAGGCAGCCTGTGTGGGCCTGCCAAAGGAAGAGCAGGGTAGGGAGGTGCTGCTGGGTGTCTTCTCCACCCACCTGGCCTCCTCTAGTAAGCCCAGCGAGGACTCAGCGCTCTGCGTGTTTTCTATGGAGGAGCTGGACAAGCAGATCACCTCCACACGGGACCTGTGCTACACTCGGGATGGCCGGGCTGAGGGTGGAGCGGACACAGCCTACATTGAGTACGAGGTCAAGTCCAACTGTGCCAACCTGCCTTTGGTAAGAACTTTTCTGCAGCCCCTGTTAGTCTATCGTTGTGTTTAATATCATTTGGCCCAAGAAACCAGAGTTGTTCGATCCGCAGTGTCACGTTATAGACCTTCGGTTCAGAGAAGCGGAAGGCTGGTGATCTGCGCCATATTTAATGGTCCTCGCTGTAAACACCGGGTGGGCCCTGGCTGCCGGCCCGCGGACGTTCCTGTCGACACCGCGTGTCGTCATCCGCTGCCACGGTGGTCCGTATGTTAAGGAAGTTAGGAAGGGTCTGTTAGGAAGCAGTGGCTGTGTTTGCTCAGCAAGAGGGAGCGGCAGGAGAATACAGGTTAGAGCTGTTGCCTTTGGAGTCGCAAGACCACCTCCTGCCACGCTACCCTTGAGCAAAGCACTCACCTAAACAAAAGTCTGTGGATGCAGTTAACGCAGATGTAAGAGGGTGTCGGATTAATGCGCAAAGCTCCCTTCAAGAGGTCCAGAAGGCGTAGAAATGCTTTCCGACAGATATATGCAAGTTGGCAGAGATGCTATTTTTAACAGCCTGTTTTTATCTCCAGAACACACTGGCAGCATACCCCTGTGGGTCAGACCACACTCCCAGCCCGATGGCCAGTCGCATGCCAGTGGAGGCAGAGCCTTTGTTTTATAGCCCCTCCGCCCGGCTCACAGCAGTGGCTGTGACTGTGAGAGAAGGTCACGCCGTCGCCTTCCTCGGAGACTCCAAAGGATACCTACACAAGGTAGTGTGGCTGCTTAAAACACTGGGGGGAAATGTGATGGAGTCGCTTGTATACCCAGTCATTCGGGCCGCATTCTTACCTTACCTAAATTTGCGCGCCGCTGTTTGGACGTCCGGGTGACGATGCCTCGCAGGTCACCGGAGAGCCAGGCTTTCGTAGCGAATCGTTTATTGGCTCCCCTGATCGTACGTCCAGTGATTCTGTATGAATCCACCGCGAAATTCCTTCCGCGTTACGTAATGCAGTCACCCACTCGTGAAGAAATGCAGCTATCCACGTGCATACGCAAAACAATCGGGAGCATTCTGGAGCAAAGTTCCACGGGAATTTGAGGAAGTCCTCGTTTCCCCCGACGCACAATCCTTCCCTGAGGCTGTTGGCGAGTAATTTCTGCCGTCTCTAATTCGCGTGTGTTTTACAACGCTCCAGGAGCTGCATATTAAAAACCTTTTTAAAAGAGCGGCTCTCACTCCGGCCTTTCAAAGCCCAAGACAGACCCTAAATGTGCGATGACAACAATGGTGGATACAAAGCGGGGGGAAACGTCTGCAGTCGTTCGGATTCTCCGCAACTTCCAGAAAGCGGAAACTTTGCGATCAAAGAAATGTACAACTGACCAGACAGAGCGCATTAAAGAAGTATGATCTAATCACGGAAAGATGCATCCTGTGCCACACCTACACGCTCACGGCTGTAACCGGAGGTGTTGGGGAAGGCCGACCTCCTGTGTATTCCTGCATTAGCCTCGCTGCTGCCAGTGCAGGGCGAAATCCATTATAACCACGTTAAGCTGAGTAACCTGAGATGTTAAATGTCAGTATAAGTTTATGATCGAAACCCTTGTATGAACTGTTGCTGAGTTAAAACTGCATTACGTTTCTTTCAGATGTAACCGAAAACCGCAGGCGGTTAGTGGGTTAGCTTTAACATGCTTACGAATTTCGCGGACAGAAGTGCAAACACCTTGCAGCAATGACTTATGAGGCACCACCCTTGAGATTGTCTATAAACAGGTGCGTGTAAAATCTGTACAAGTAGAAAAACAAAAGAAGACATGGGGGTTATTGTACTGCACTTAGTAGCGCTGGGTCCTCACGGCGAGACGACACGACGCCTAAGACAAATTTTGAAAGTCATGACTCGGTGAGAGAAGGACGGTGCTCCAGGGTTGAGAAGGTGAGACAAGTGAGGTGATAAATGGAGGAAAACGCAACAGAAAGCAAGACGGTTCATAACAACGTGTTCAGCAGCATGTGGCCCTAAAGCCCCATGAATGAAACACTTTGCTGCATGATGTTTGTCACCTTCAACTGGTTCTCTAATTTCATCGCAGTTTTACTGAATCGCCCAGAATGATGCGTGAACTCGTACAAACCGTCGTCTTTTACGTGGGAGATTTAGCAGCTTTTATTTTCCTGTGTGTATTTTGTTCTGGTTATGGAAACCTTTTCAGAACCCACTATTATGGTCTTACTGTTGGATTGGTGGCTGTTTAGTTGGATATTTTTAGGTGTTATAGCTTTGTGTAAAAAACCCCCTTGCCTTCTAAGTTTGGAGACTGTGGAATGTTGGCTGTGGAGTGTCCACTCACAGCAACTGCGTGAAAGATTTACCAGTCACTTTGGCGGTAGGAAAACTGTGTACTAACCTTGTACTTTGTGCAAAAAGGCAATGTGTGACGCGGGGCCGTCGCTTCTTCTCTCAGGTGTTCCTGGGACCCTCTGGGGAGGTAGAGGAGTACTCTACCGTCCTCATCCAGGCCAACGTGGCTGTCAGCGGGGACCTCCTGCTGGACCAGGCTGAGGAGAATCTGTTCATCATGGCCAGCAACACAGTGCGTGTCACATGCAGCTCAACAGCAGTGTCTCCAGCAGTTGTCAACATGGTTCAGACCAAAACATCTTCCTGTGCTGCATTATTTATGTATAAATGATGTCACTGTTAGAACAAAGCTTCCTTTTTGCTAAAGGTGGAGAAGAGGCCAGTAGCTGAGTGTCATGAGTTCTCAGACTGCCAGTCCTGTTTATCTGTCCGCGACCCGTACTGTGGTTGGTGTGTTCTGGAGGGAAGGTGAGCACACAACCTCCGCCATACTGCATTTTCTCATCATGCGTGACCTATTTGATGTATTGCTCCAATTGTGACCATATAGTTCACACAAATTACATGTAAAATTATTGTTTATATTTAGTTTTTTTTAAAACAATTAACTTACCTAGAACATGAAAGGTTTTTGGAAGGTTCACATTTACCATCTGCTTTTCAGGAGAGCTGTTTTGTGCACCCACTTCTACGTGGTCTGCTTTTTTTAAAATCAGTTTATAAGTAAACACTGTGGCGGATTCGTTTTGGTGTTTTCCAAAGGTTCCTGCAAGGGCCATTTATTTTGTTGATAATAGTGCAAAAAGGCGTGATAGCGGAGGAATGCTCTGGCTGGGTGAGCGACCCTGAGCGGGTCCTGCGCGTCTGCTCAGCTCTCTCTCAGAGGAAGGGACAAAGCTGACCTGCCACCCTTCTGTGCCCATGCGGCAGGTGCGGTCAACGCGTGGAGTGTCCGCGCGGGGGGCAGCCGGGACAGTGGCTCTGGAGCTTCCAGAGAGAGCAGCGGTGCCTGGAGGTCCTCTCATTACGCCCGGCCAACATCAGCCGAGAGGAGAGGAGAGATGTACGCGGTCGCCGCCGGATGAGATAGGAACAGTCTGCTAGTTGGCCATGGGCAGCCATTCTCTTGCCTTAATGTGGAATCCTTAATCTTTTGTTTGCTGTAGCCGACAGTTCTCATTATTCATACAGCATTAGCCAGTTCTTCTGATCCATCCGCATGAATAATTTCAGGTCCTGTCTAAGAACAGCATTTTAAGCTCTCTTTAGTCTCAGCAATAGAAAGACGCAGCCCTTTAGGGGTTGAGGTTGGCCGACTTGTGCAAAGCAGAGCATTGAGTTTGAGCAGGATGTTTTCTAAGATGCCTGGTCATAAACCCACTAGATGCCGTGTGACCCTTCCGGCCACTACATTAAACAAAGTTTTCCATGCCTACATTTCTGCTGGAGTGCTGACCACCTCACCTGGTCTGCAGGTGTTCCTCTCAGTGCCAGGTCTGCCCAGCCTGGCAGAAGGAGAAAGATACACCTGCTTCTTCCAAGACTATGAGAGTCCCGCAGTCGTCACTGAGGCTGGCATCACGTGTTGGTCCCCTGAGGCCGGTCAGGTGCCCTCCGTACATCCCGGAGAGGGTAAGATCCTCCCACACCCAGGATTGCAGCCGCATCCCAGTTCAATTTGTCGCTGTCAGTGCTGATTTGTGTTTATCTGAAATTCGCTCTCTGTTTACACACACTGTGCTTGTCCGGCTGTGGAATTCGCCTCTTCCAGAATGTTCTGTTCCAGCTTTGTTGTTATTTCTGCAGCTGAATCCCAGTGCAGTACCGCTCACAGAATAATGAAGTGTTTGGCAAAAAAAAAAAATCAGCAGACTGCAGTTTTCTTGTGTATGTTTTCTGCTGTATTAATACTGAAATATGGTGGCTGTTTCTTTTCCTCTATTGCCTTGTAGAAATATTTGTACAACTGATTTATTTCTTTTAATTCAGTTCACTTATACAGTACTGTGCAAAAGTCTTAGGCATGCAACTTCAGTGTCTGTTGAGAAGTACAGGTAGGTTCTTATCCACCATCAGGGAGGTTTCTGGTTGGTCCCAAATTCATTGTGCAGCCTGAGAATGACCTCAATCAAACACCCAATCTCAGTCATACACATCTATCTTCAGCAACAGACGGTCTGGTCCCCACAGAGCCCTCATCTCAACATGATCCAGTCAGTCTGGGAGGACATGCAGAGACAGTCAAAGTGTGCAGAAGATCTGTGGCCAGTTTGGAAGAACCTACCANATCAGGGGGGTTTCTGGTTGGTCTCAAATTCATTCTGCAGCCTGAGAATGACCTCAAACACCCAATTCAGTCATACACAACTATCTTCAGCAACAGACGGTCTGGTCCCCACAGAGCCCTCATCTCAACATGATCCAGTCAGTCTGGGAGGACATGCAGAGACAGTCAAAGTGTGCAGAAGATCTGTGGCCAGTTTGGAAGAACCTACCAACCTCTACCTTAAACTGCATGGAAGTTCACATACGATAACTGATGGTGTTTTAAAGGCAAAGGGTGGTCACACCAAATATTGATCTGATGGAGGTTTTTTTGTCTACTGCACTTTTTAGAAGGTTTATCGATTAATAAGTATTCATGGCATTATTTTTAGAACCATCCTCGCTTTATAGCGTTTTTCCCACAGGTGCCTAAGACTTTTGCACAGTACTGTATATTAACTTTCATTTTTTTCTTCTACCCACACAACATTGAATGTGTTGAAAAAAATAGTTATTTATTATTGGTATTATTGGCAGTAATTGTAGTATTCTGTTGCTTTACTTTCTTCTTGCTTTGGGAATCCATTTTGCCAGGGTGAATAACATCAACAGGCAAAGAAGGTATCTGCCCGCTTACAGACTTCTGATGAGTCGGACTTATGACGGCAGCCCCTTCAACAGTATTATGTTACTAACCAGAAAACGCCTTGCTTTGCCTGTTGGACATTAGAGCTTCACCTCCTCTATGATAATGTCGGCCCAGCTGCTGTTTGCCACCGATTTAGTCGACGCGTAGGCATCGATTAGCGGTTGTCTTTTATTTTACAAAACTTTATTTAGCAGAATGTTACATTTTTCTTTCCACACAACTTTCTCAGCTAATGAGTAAGCGAAAGACGCCAGTGTAGCAGCCCACCTCTGCTGTGCTGTTGCCAGGAGTACCAAGGGCATCCACGCGTGCTTGTTGTTTATATATCTCCAGTGTGTCATAAAACAGTCTAAAGGGATTTCTGACTTGCTACAAAATGGACTTAATGAGAGGTAGTGGGAAGCGAACCCTGTTGTAAGGTGGGGACCACCTGTATTTTCCTGGAGCAAATCAGGTTAGCTGCCCTGCTCAAGGGCATTTTGTGGAACTGCTGCAGAAGTTAGTATAGTTGTTAATGCCAGAAGTTCCTTGGTCCAAAGTTTCAGAGTCCATCCAGGACTATTATTTTAAAGAGTGCACTACATGGTGCATTTGTCTGGTCATGTTTATAGTCAGCGATCAGCTTTGATGTGTTCTTCATAGATGCTGACAAAATCCACCTGTCTGGCCCAAGAAATCTCTTGTAATTCAGCCTGGAATACGGTCTCCCCCCTACAGACTCCACTGTGGTCAGCCTGTCTCTCCGCTTCCTCAATGTCACCGTCGCGACCACTCGGTTTACCTTCTACGACTGCGCCGCCGTCCAGCAGCTCTCGGGAAGTATGCCGTGAGTCACGATTTCTTGCATTTTACATACTTCCCAGCCTCTGCGTTTTCAGTTCTGTGATTTATTCTGGGATACGTTAGCATAACCCGACCCCCTGCCCTGTTCATCGGGGCCACAGTAGGACCCGCTTTAAGCCCAGAAGTTGCGTGATGTCAGCTGGCTGTTAGTCGCACTGGCAAATGGACAGTGAAACACAGGGGCTGTTCCATGTCACAAATGATAGTGGAAAAAAAAATTGGAAAGAAAAATACAGGAGAGCACACGTAGATTTTGGAAAACAGGTATATTTCAATACGTTACAATACGTTTTAATAATATATCTATATATAATACCCATATTTTTTTAAAACAGACATGGATAACTTTTACCTGAGATATTCAGTGTAAACATAGTGGCCAAAACCAAAATATGCAGTAAAACGACGCTGGTTCCACTCCTAGGACCTGCTCCTTAGACAGATGCTCCCACAGTGTCTTCAGTATCTCCCTGGAAGGAAGGAGGATTCATCCAAGGACCATACTACTTGTACCTTTAACTCTCACAGGACCTGAAGCCCTGTTGCGCTTCTTCTTGAGGGGGAACTCAGTCAGCGGTGGGGCGTTTCTCACCACGATCGCTGTATTACTGTGTACACAGCTTTCCTTTCTGTTTCCACCGAAATCCAGCTGCCGTGGTTGCGTGAGGAGCCCCTGGGGCTGTCACTGGTGTGCCCACCTGCACCTGTGTACCCACAAGCCCTTTTGTGAGCACGGCACCATCATTTTCAGCGAGGAGGTAAGCTGCACGGCTGTGGCCAGAAACGGCGCACTCCTGTAGCATGTAGGGTAAACATGGTAGACTGACCCCGTGTCTCCCTGGATTCCAGATCGAGAGGGTAAGATGGATCACGATGATTAAATGGTCTGAAACATCAACTCGTTTCCTGATCTACTAACTTGTTTTGCTTCATGTCCAAACAAAGCAATGCAGCAAATGCAAGTAACACCCATCAGTCATTTGGCTGCATGTGCTTTGTGTCCATTGATGATTCCCATTTTTGTGTGTGTCCAAGGGGCCAAACCAGTCTGCAGTCTGTGTGTGTGTGTGTGTGTGTGTGTGTGTGTGTGTGTGTGTGTGTGTGTGTGTGTGTGTGACTTTTTGTGTTCAGTATTTGCTTTTGTTTTTTATTTTCTGCCTGTTTCCTTTTGTCTCCTCCCTCCCCTTCTCCTCCTCACCCCTTCACCGACATTTCTTCCGCTGCCAGTTCAACACTCCTACTTCAGTTACGCCTAAGGACACAGCCTTTGAAAGTTTAACGTCAGCCATCCCAACCGCGACCGGGCCACCTACGGTCTCCCGTACGCCGATTGCCACTGCCACCGTGACCTCCACAGCCCACACTACCACCGGGGCCAAAGACAATCCTGCAGCAACTACGCTGAAACCGACTTCTCCCACCACCGCTGAGCCCACATCCATCCCTTTTGCCCAGCTGCCAGTGACCACACCCACAACGCCTCTTGACTGCGCTACCACTCTGTCTTCTGAACCCACCACCATTCTGCAGACAGAGGCAATGTCAGAGGAGGCTACCATCACCGAGGATGTCACCTCTCAGCAAATGGCCACAAAGCAGGGCGGAGTGGGTTCAGAACTACCTGCTGCCCCTGAGGCAGAAGCTGTCAGTAGGCCAGGCTCCTCCCGTGATAATCCCACCGAAGATCCCGCGACTGCTTCGCCGCAGTTAGATAACACTCTGTCTTTGGAAGAACCTCACAGCGAACCTGGGTCGTTTCCTCACAGAACCACTCCGACCCCCAGCGTCATATCGTTCCCTCTCACGATGTCAGAGAGCCAATATGCCACATCTGGTCCACTTCTAATTCCTCCTTCTAAAACACTGACCACACTGAACCCTGAAGGCACAGATGGCACCACAGGTTCTGCACGTGGGCTGGCAGAGGGAGACGCACAGGAGGTGGAGGTCAGTCCAGGCGTTGACACCACCATGTTCTCAGCAGCAGTGCTTTCAGGAGATGGGGATGCCGACCGGGCCCCAGCTGCCTACTCACACTTGCAAGATGCCCAGTACGGCTCCGAGTATTACGTGCTGGTGAGTCTGAGTCCAGACGAGCGGCATGGTCAAAAGCCTGGCTGCTACTATGACGGGACACTTTTATGACCCCCTACTCACCCCCCAGACCCCCCAACCCTACTGTTGTCTCAAACTTGTCAGCTTGCTGCATGCGTGTTGTTATGAAGGTGTTTCATGGATACTCATGTTGACACTGTCTTGAAGATTCGTTACAAATAAGAAAAACAACAGTCCGGTGCAAGCTGAGACTGTTGATTTTTTTTTTTTTTTTCTTGTTGTCAGAAAATTTGTTGTCTGTTTTCATCGTCCATCTAAGACTGTATTGGATCATGCGGAATATATTTAATCTGCATGTTAGGTGTGCGTGATAGAAGTGTTGGGTTGAGATGCCCAGTTAGATCCTTGTGCAGTTTCTCTTCTAAGGTGAAGTTTGATATGGATCCTGTGGTATGAGCGTAGGGGGATGAGGCGTACTCTGGGAGAAGTCTGGGGTCTTCGGCCTGCCCCTGTGTCGACACTGTTGAGGGCGCCACCATCCTGCCCGTCGGCGTGAAGAGGAAGATCACTCTGCTGGGACGCAATCTTCACCTCTTTCAGGTGACCCTAGGGCCTGTCACTTTGTTTCTGGTCTTTTCTAGAAGTTCTTTGTGGCTGGAACATGCATTGCGTATAGTACGTGTATTTGTAAGTATTACTTGAGTTTTTCAGGCTTCCAGGACCTGAAATGTTCTCTCACATGGCCCATTTGAGCAGGATGAAGACTATGAGTGCGAGCTGATGATTGAAGGCCAAGCCGTGGTTGTAGATGCATACGTAGAGAGGGATGACCTGGACACCTTGGCCTTCTATATCACTTGCCAACTGCATCAGGTCTGTTTATTGTGTGACAGATGCTTCTAAATATATTTTCCCTTAATTTGGACATGATATCACTTCATATTTCTGTAACACCCACCCCAGACTTCATTGTAAGCTGAACCGAGAACTGTAAAGATCAAGCCTTTAGTGGCAGGTGGCAGAGGCAGGGCTTCTCCTGGTGAGCAGGTGAGGTGGTGACTGAACAAAATGAAGTTTCCCAGGCCTGACAACCAGCAAACCTGAGCAACAAACTTGCCGATCTCCATAATCGGCAAAAAAAGCCAAACCTATAAATGCGGGTGATTGTGGACCGGCACCTCGTGAACTGGTACAGCTGAAATGACATCTTCAACAGTGACGATACACTGACGCGTGTCCCGGTTTTTGTCGAAATTAAACACTGAGGTTTATACGCCACGTGGGTCGGAGCCGAATCTGTATTACACTGCTTAGCTTTTCAGTGCTTCCTTTTCATTCTCCACATCCCGCAGTCTTTTGTCAGATGTTTTAATTGCTTTGAGATGTTGCAGCACACATTTCGTCTTTAAACTGCTACTGTGTTGTGTGCCAGCGGTGTTGGCACTTTGAGAAGCACGAATCTGTGTCGCTCCATGTGGAAGTGGAAAATAGATATGCAGTAATACATTAATCCTTCTTACTTCATAATATGCTAAAAAATACAGCCAGTTACTCTTAGTTGAGCATTTTTGTGTGTGTGCATTTAATGTATTGGTAGTTGTAGTAATTTTCTACACACGGGTCTGTCAACAGCAGAATAAAGGCTTCGCGTGACAAAGGCACTTCAGAGCCACCTCGGCAGAGAAAGAGATTCTTGAACGACGGCTGGATTCAGAGGCGGTTTATGGGCGTTCTTGTGCGTTGAGTCTACTGTTGGATTCTGTCACGTTTTCCGTTGCTCACGTGGTGCTGTTGCTCTTTGCAGTACTCGTACTCTGCTCCCCTTGAGGAGTATGACGTTGTGGTGTATGTCAAGAGAAGAAACTCCTTCCATTTGGATAGCACTGAGGAGCTGCATGGTAAGCGAGCAGCTGCAACGAGTTTCAGAGACACCTTCAGATGAGTAGACCATGTTTTGGGTGCCGTGTTGAGATGTGTTCACATCTTCTTTTCCCCCCATCCCTCTCCGGCACTGCAGTGACGCTATATAACTGCTCGGTGGGACGGTCCGACTGCAGCCGCTGCCACACAGCTGACCTCGCGTATGGCTGCGTGTGGTGTGGGGGCACCCAGGCCCGCTGTATCTACACGGACTCCTGTGCCAGCCAGGTGGAATCCACCTGCCCGGCACCCCTCGTCCACTTTGTGAGTCAGGAGTTTGAACCTCTTGCTTCGGCGTGCAGCAAATGCTGTGGTGTTGTCACACTTCTGTCACCCCGAGGGTTTTGGCGCTTCTAAGACAGCATCCCTGTCACGTTGTGAAATAAGGGCAGCCGGGTCTCCTCTTCTCTCTTGCAGATTGAGCCTCTGTCGGGTCCACTGGAGGGTGGCACCGTCATCACTATCTCAGGCTCGAACTTGGGCCAAAAAGCCCAGGACATCCAGCATTCTGTCACCGTAGCCGGCCTTCCCTGCTCTGTCGTCCTCGGCCGGTACGAGGTCTCATCCAGGTAAAATCCTCAGGTTCGCACGCAGAACAGGGTAGAAAATCAGCAGCACAATGGTGATTAGTTGGGACATTGATTAAATCTGGAATGAATTATAATTTTCCTTGCAAGAAGTAAAGGAAATACTTTCTGCGATGTTGGAGTCAGCAGTATTCGAGCCGTTTCTAGGAAGCAGTTACAGTCGGATTGCTTGAGTATAGATACCCTTTCGTTGCCTCACTGCAGAATCGTGTGTGTGACCTCAGCCAGCACGGGGGAGAGAAGTGGGCTGGTGTCAGTGGAAGTTTCCGGTGGAGGGTATGGGCTGTCCAGCCAGAAGTTCAGCTACCAGGTACCAATAGCATGGAAGACCTGAATTGTTTCAGTGGGAAAAACTAGGGAAGCAACGTCTGCTCTTGATCAGGTGCCTAAATATGACAATATACACATATAACTTGCTAATTCTCCCTTTTCCAAAAAAAAATTCTAAATGGTTCCTGAAAATCAATTTAAATCCTTAACATCCAAATTGACTGAATTCCAGTACAACAGGGAATCGGTGTGCATGACTTTCCTCAATGTACCTGTGAGTAGTTTAAGTGTGCTTCAGACTGTTGTACAGATGCAGTTTAGAATTTGTGTTTTGCTGTCCTCTTCACAAGTGCTGGAAAATCTAAGGACCCATGTGATATGTGTTGCTGTGGGATTCATGAAGGAGAAACAGGGTAACACCCCTCTTCTGCCTCCAGGACCCGGTGGTGAGGCAGGTGTCCCCTCTAAGAGGCCCAAAAGCGGGAGGGACCTTACTGATTGTTATGGGAAGGAACTTGCTTACGGGTCACCCGAGTGAGGTCAGAGTGACCGTCGGGGATGTCCCGTGCCTCATGTGAGCTCCCGCGTCCTCTCAAATACATACGAGTGGCCGTATCACCTGTCTCCTGCGATCACCTGGTTTTTACCGCGTTCTTCTCGTGCAGATCTGCGGAGGTCCAGGAGGACAGGATCCAGTGCCGCACTGGTGTCAGCAATAGGACGGGGGAGCACCGCGTGACGGTGCACTACGGCAGCACCGAGCGCCATCTTCTGGGCAGCAGCTACCACTACACCCCAGATCCCAACATTACCAACGCTGCCCCTTCCAAGAGCTTCCTGAGGTCCTCTTCCTCCGGCCAAATTGTTTACGTTGTCGCACTGCAGATCACTCATTTGTATTCCTGTGTTTGACGTGTAAAACGACCAGCTCAGTTAATTTATGGAAACTTATAAAACCTCTCATCCCCACCCCCTTCTGTTGCATGCTCAGTGGTGGGCGGGTGATCCGTGTGTCTGGACACAACCTGGACGTGGTCCAGGAGCCCCGCATCTTGGTGACAGTGTACCCACTGGAGCAACACCACCCTACGAGGAGGAGGCGCAGGGTGAGGACAGCAACAGAGTCACACACCCTGGCTGCAGCTCCACAGAGGCACCGGCGCATCGTCCCAGAACCCGGCTGCCCCGGCGACGCTCTTTGCACCACTAGACATGTGAGTTGCTGGAATTCCAAGCTGTGCAAATTCCACATGGTTATTCCACCCTTTGCTACCCACTTAATGACATTTCTGTACAAAATTAAGAAATGAAAACATTATATAGCCGGAAAAAAATACACTTAGCTGCTCTTCCTTGTAAATTACATACAAGCTATACCCCTGAAAGAGGCGCCGAGCCGTTCAAAATGATCTTTTGTAAAGATAATGTAGATATTTACTGAATTTATTAATTATATTGAGGACTTTGCTTTAACATGTGTTAGGAAAATCAGAAAAACTGGTGCCGCAGATCGCAGCCGGGCTGGTGGGGGTATTAAACGTGGAGTGCAGTTGCGTTCAGGGCCGAGACGGCCTTTCTGACCCACCTACCTCATGTTTGTCTTCGTCTTTGACTTTTCCAACCTGGGCTGCTGACCATCGCCTTCGGATCTGTGCTTCTGTTGTGTCCCCAGTATATGGAGCGCTGCCAAGTGAATACCTCCTCCCTGATCCTGTGCCGAACGCCTGCCCTGGAGGCTGAGGCTCACCGTGCCCGGGTTCAGGTGGAGTTCCTTCTGGACAACCTGCGTTTCGACTTTGCCACTGTCGGCCGCAGCGCCTTCAGCTACGAAATCAACCCCACGCTGCACCCGCTGAACCGCCACGACCCCAGCGAGCCCTACAGATACAAGCCAGGCAGTGTCATCTCAGTAGAGGTCTGGGACTCGGCTCTTCTGCCCTCAATATATACCAACATTTACCTTTAGATCCCCCTGACACGACGTGGCTTTATATCTTCTGGCTTTGCGCTTTACACCTTTTGTTTATACAGCGAAGTACGAAATCTCAAGCTTCTTTACAACTTGGGTTCGCAGCTCACGACATTGTTCTGTTTTTGTGGTTTTGCGGGTCTGAACTTGGCCCCCATTCAGGGAGAGAACCTGGACTTGGCGATTTTCAAGGAGGAGGTGGTGGCTCTGATGGGAGAGGGGATTTGCGCCATGAAGACTCTGACCCGGAACCACCTGTATTGTGAACCTCCAGTACAACAGCCCTCCCCGAGAGCCAACAGAAAACGTGATGGCACAGATGCTCTCCCAGAGTTCATTGTGAGTCCTAAAACACCAATGCAGCCCTACCTCACTCACTCGTTTCTGTTAACCTCCTGTCCCGGTCAGAACCGCGGTAATCCAGACCCCGTTCCGGAATCTGTGGGCACTTACCAGGAGGGAACACGCTGGATGGGATGCCAATACGTTGCTGGGCAGCACCCTCATAACCTCATCTGTAAAGTAGAAATAAGTCCGCAGACACGAGATGCTGTTGTGCATCGAGAGTTCAGCCCGAAAGAGGGTGTTGAACGAACAAGCCTGAGGTTTTCGTTGCGTCTTGGCACTTATGGAATTCCTGTTCTCCGAGCGCAGGTCCTGATGAGCAACCTGAACTTCTCCCTGGGCAAAGTGCAGTACGACACCCAGAGCCTGTCCAATTTCCCACTGGAGGCCCAAATTGGAGTTGGGGTCGGCGCTTCCATTGTGGCCCTCATTGTGCTGATCATCGTCCTCATATACAGGTGCCGCTCTCAGCAGACCTCTTCTCTGCACTTCAGTCAAATGAGTATCGAGAGAATTACCTTAGGACCAGTAGAGCCGGTCAGTACTGCTTTCACTGTGACGCTGTGTTGGCTGTGACGAAGAAACTCCCCGCCGCTTTATTTCCATGACGAGTCCTTTGTTAGTCGTGCTATTTTTGACCCGCATTTGTCTCTCTGGGACCGGCAGGAGGAAAAGCAAACAGGCCTTGAGGGACTACAAGAAGGTCCAGATTCAGCTAGAGAACCTTGAGACCAGCGTGAGAGACCGCTGCAAGAAGGAGTTCACCGGTAAGAGAGGAATTGTGTCCAAAAGGTCATTCTTCGCAGAGCCAATATTTGTTGTGACTAGTTTATTCTTGGCAGATTTTATGAGGGTAGTAAACTCTATTGAATGTTTTCCCGAGGATTTCAGGTGTTCTGTGCCCTGGCAGAAACAGGATTATTTTAAATTGCTTTTGGTGATGAGTCCCCCTTCGTGGCGCCTCCCTTCCTGCAGACCTGATGACGGAGATGATGGATATGTCCAGCGATCTGGTCGGCTCAGGGATCCCCTTCCTGGACTACCGCATGTATGCTGAGCGCATCTTCTTCCCTGGGCATCGCCAGTCCCCGCTGCGTCGCGATCTGGACGTGCAGGAGTGCCGCAGACACACTGTGGAGCAGGGCTTGGTGCAGCTGTCCAACCTGCTCAACAGCAAGCTCTTCCTCACGAAGGTACAGGAGGAGCAGACAGCACTGCCTTCCCCGCCACGATGGCACGTGTATTGCAGTATGAATATGCAGCTATTCGGACTCCGAGTTCCCCGGAGAACGAGTGTTTTTTTTTTTTTTTTTTTACTCAACTCGGTATCAACAAGTTCTGTCTGAGGGCAGCTGAACCGCAGCTGAGAAATATTCCACGTTCACAAGCAGTTTGCAGTTTTGTGCGTTTTTTTTTTTGTCCTCCAGTTCAATACAGCAACAGCCCAGTACAGCAGGTAAATTGTATTGTTTTTCTCTATTTTATGTTGTTTCGACACATTGCTGTTAATACGAATGAGGAGAGAAACATAACGTATGATAGTAAACAGAACCATAGTTGCAAATAGACACAGAAGCGCATATGAATGACCTCATTTACGGTTTATTAAGTAGCTAATTGATGTTTACACTGTTCTTTATCGCACTGTAAGTATTTTAGAGGTTTGGGGATATTTTGAGGAGATTCGCTGTTGTCTTGGAAGGAACCCGAATCATAATTGTCTTTGTGAGAAATAATGGAAGTTGCTTCCTGATGGTCAAGATCGCGGCGCTGGAGCCGTTTCTGGGAACCGGTTACACTTGGGTACCTGGGCACAGGTGTATCGGTGACAATTCCCAGCAAGTGAACTTTTCTCATACACGGCATTAACGTTCAATGATTTTTTTGCTTTGCACGTGCATTTTTCCGCCAGCCGTTGCCGCCTTCTCACGTAATCGGCGGCGCGTTCCCACACTCAGTTGTCAGTTCGGCGATAAGCTGGATCGTGAACCACTTCACAGATTTAAAGCAAAATAGCCAGTGTGCAGCACTTCCAGAGAGTCTTGCCCTGTCGCTTCTCTAGTTCATCCACACCCTGGAGAGCCAGAGGACCTTCTCACCCCGCGACCGTGCGTATGTGGCCTCCCTGCTGACCGTGGCTCTGCATGGCAAGCTGGAATACTTCACCGACATCCTCAGGACGCTCCTGAATGACCTGGTGGAGCAGTACGTGGCAAAGAACCCAAAGCTTATGCTGCGCAGGTAAGCGGGAGCTGAGAAGGAAGTGAGGTTGAGTCTCAAGACATCCTGTCTTATGGTAGAACTGCTTTCCTGACATCTTTGGTATCACGGAGGTCTTTTTTTAAGCGGCTCTGCTGCTATGTCCTCCCAAAGGCACTGTTGATGTTACTAAATTCACGTGTTTCAAAGAATCTTTGTTAATAGTCGCTGTGGGTGTCAGTCCTCAGGTTAGCTGTTGTTCTGCTGTCCCCCCTTACAGAACAGAGTCTGTGGTGGAGAAGCTCTTGACTAACTGGATGTCCATCTGCCTGTATTCCTTCCTAAGGGTGAGCTTGAATACATTTAAAGTACTGTGTCTGATGCCCATGACCCTGTCTGCGTGGGTTTGGTTATGGCCTTTGGTCAAGGGGGTCTCGCTGTTCTCCCGATGCCCTCTACGCAGGACTCTGCGGGGGAGTCCCTCTACATGCTGTTCCGGGCCATCAAGCACCAGGTGGACAAGGGTCCTGTGGATGCAGTGACGGGGAAGGCCAAGTACACCTTGAACGACAACCGCCTGTTGAGAGAGGATGTTGAGTACCACACACTGGTAAGGACCGCCGTACCCCTGACAGGGCAGGGCAGGGTCCTCCGAGAAAGTGTCTGCTTAGAGAAGCCATCCTGGTCAATACAGTCACCGCGTCTATATTGATGTGCGCCCCCCCCCCCCCCCCCGCAGACACTGAACGTGCTGATGCAGGGTGGGAATGGGAACGAGGTCCAGTCGCTTCCCTCCAAAGTGCTGGACTGTGACACCATCTCTCAGGTGAAGGAGAAAATCCTGGACCAGGTGTACAAGGGAACCTCTTTCTCCCACAGGCCACACACCGATTCCCTCGACCTTGGTAAGCTCACGCCATGCTCACCTATAGCTCGTCTTCTGCCGTGTTGGAATCACAGAATCGTGCTGTTGGCTTTCGATACTCCGGTGTTATACCAGGCTTCTCTCATTTTTTGTTTGTGTGACTGTCCTCAGAGTGGCGTTCAGGCGTGGCAGGCCACTTGATCCTCTCTGATGAAGACCTAACCTCCGTGGTGCAGGGGAGGTGGAAACGTCTGAACACCCTACAGCACTACAAGGTGGGCCCGGGTCCGGTCCTTTTGTTTATTCTCTGTCTTGTACGCTAAAAAAGAGGTATGTTTCCTTAGCAAGGTGCTTGACCTTGCAGTTAGAGCGAGGCTGACGACACATATATGGAAGCGAAACCTGCACTTACTCCCTTTTCTCTTACCTTCTCACTGCGGCCCATCGACCCCAGGTGCCGGACGGAGCAACTGTGGCACTGGTTCCTCGCCACACCAAGCACGTTCACCATGACAGCCATGACTATGTGGCCGGAGAGAGTGAGTCGCCTTGCGGTACTAGCATGAACGTGTCATGTAAATCCGTTGGTCCACTCAGATGGGGCAAAATTGTCCAGTCGTGTTTAAAAATGTGGTGCCACAGTGTGGTAAAGTCAACTGGTAACCAGTCCGACTTCCCGAGCAGCAGTCACGCGCAACGTCCACCACTCTTGTGGAAGCTTAATGTCTAATTCAGCCTCCGTGTTTGCTTGTCGTCTTCATTGTACACCGCCATTACCCCATTAGAGACACCCATGCTGGAGGACCCCGACGAAGGTGGAGTGAAACTGTGGCACCTGGTAAAGGCTAGCGAGGAAGCAGAGTTGCCCAGGCATCGGCGTGGTAGCCTCAAGGAGAGGGAAAGGGCCAAGGCCATCCCTGAGATCTACCTCACTCGCCTGCTTTCCATGAAGGTACTGGAACAGGCAAGAGTTAAGAACATCACAGTGAAGGATTGGGTAGGATCAAGATGGTCCTTCAACGCTGTTTGAAATTCTGAAAGATTCTATAGAACATACTGATTTTATTTAAATTTCTGGCATAGCTTCTCGGAATTTCTTTCACCGTATGGAGGAACTTGCATTCCGTCACACTCATACACCCTTGTTACTCTTCAGGGCACCTTGCAGAAATTTGTGGATGACCTGTTTCAAGTAATCCTAAGCACCAGCAGGCCAGTCCCTTTGGCTGTCAAGTACTTCTTCGACCTACTGGATGACCAGGCTGCACAACATGGTATTTCTGATCCAGAGACCATCCACATATGGAAGACCAACAGGTAGGAGCAGCTCTTTTGCAGGATGGTTGGAGAAGGTTATTGTTTCAACTTACAAGGTTTTTCCACAGTTGAGAAATCACGTGTTTTTTATCCACCTCTGTTAAACGGTTTCTCTAAATTTCTTGTCCCTTGGCAGTTTTGGCTTGCATCTCTCATCACCTTACTACAAATATGAAGGTTAATAGTTTTTTGCTATCTTCTAAGTTTGCCCTTGAGGTTCTGGATCAATATCATCAAGAACCCCCAGTTCATCTTCGACGTCCAGGCCTCGGACAACGTCGACGCCGTGCTGTCTGTCATCGCTCAGACCTTCATGGACTCCTGCACTATTGCAGAGCACAAGCTGGGCAGGGTGAGAATCCGGCGCAGAGTCTTGTTCCATGTAGCCAACTGCAGCTTGGCAGCACTTGAGAGTGACCTGCACCGAGAAGATGTTTGAAAACATGCACCGGGTAACACTTTGCTTCCCTTCTACAGGATTCGCCTATCAACAAGCTGCTGTATGCCAGAGATATACCGCGGTACAAACAGATGGTGGAGAGGTGAGGCTTTGCCACCTGACATAGTGGGGAATGGGGTTTTTGGCAGCCATCTTTCTGGTCGTGGAACAGAGCCTGACTGGCGGCGTATTATGGGGTGATGGGATCATCATATGGAACACTTTACAGGGCCTAGCAGGGAGGGAAGGTGAACATCTAGTTCACTCAGCAGTAGCGAAAAAAACAGCCAAGTGTACAAGAGAATATTTATTAGAGGTGCACCAGGATGGGAATTCTGGCCGGTGCCGACGTCCAGTAGTTTCTACGCGGTTGTCAGATATAAAAAATATATAGGAATTTCGGCTGGAACTATCGGTCAAATCTCAGCGTCGGTCCAATGCCAGTAAAATGAATTTTGACAAATATCGGCCGACACCACCGATATTGTGCGTTTATGTCACCTTATGTAGAAAATATATGAGGAAACAAAATGCTTCCCTTATTTCTGCATAACTTTTTATAAATATAGTGTTTTATGGAGTTTGAGGGTTTCCTTGTCTCACCGTGGATGATCAGTCCTCCACAGCTGCTCACTCTGCCTTCTCAACAGGTACTACGCTGACATCAGACAGACCATCTCCGCAAGCGACCAGGAGATGAACTCGGCTCTGGCTGAGCTGTCCAGAGTGGGTTTCTCGTTTTGTTTTGACCTTCACGCAGAATGTGGGGGGGGGGGGATATTTCCTTTGTAATCTCTGTGGCATCAAGTGCTGCTCATAATCCCTCGTGCAGAATATGCAGTAGTTCGCTGTGTAAAGTAAGCGGTGTGGAGAAATACTGCATATTGTTATCATTGTGCCACATTTCTTTCGCAACAGGACACTGAAGGTACCCTGGCTGGCCATTTTATTAGGTACACCAATGCGGTACCGCACACCTGGCCTTGAGGAGAGCCTGAATTCTCCGAGACGTTTCGGGACACATTCCATAGGCTGACGGGTCCGTGCCAGTGTGACAGTTTCTGCATATCTTATCCAGCATGTTAATTCTGCTGAAGGCTTGAGAGGTGGAGACTGTGCAGGTCGTTGGCGTAAAGTAAAGCCAGCGGTGGTGGAAACCATTGCTAAATAAATAGTTTTATTACAGTGGTTTGCAGAATTAAAACCATGAAGAGATGCACCATTTTAGCAACAACGTTTTCATACTTTGTGACATCCAAACAAGTGCAAAGAAAACATTATGTTCTCCATGACACCACTAGTGTGTACTATTCCCACCTGGCAGGATGGATCCATGGTTTTCATTGTCTCTACATCAATTTCTGACCTTGTCACCAGCATGTTGCAGCAGAAACTGAATCTTGAGAGTCCAGGCAACATTTCCAACCTTGTCAACTTGTTCTGACCTCACAGGAGATAAATCCATGGTGGCCTTCTGCTGCTGTAGCCCATCCTTTTCATCGTGTTAAGAGACTCACTGTTGCACTGAGCTTGCAGCTTTCCTGTTAGCTTCAACACGTCTGAGCTCCCCTATTAACAAGGGGTTTTCGTGGACGGAAGTGGACGCATGGTGTACCTAACATAGTGGCCAGTAGGTGTGTAGTTATACTAGAAAGTTTATAAAAACACTCCATGATGTGGTAGCAGTGAAGGAATACAGTTTGATGTCTGATGTCAAGAAATGACGTGATGTTTGTTCTTCCGCACAGAATTACTCAGGTGAACTGAACTACCTTGTGGCCCTGCATGAGTTATACAAATACATCAACAAGTACTATGACCAGGTATGTTCCTCTCAGTGCTGAGGAGAAGCTGTAGATGGGGGGCACGGATGGAACGCTGTGGTGATGTTATAACAATCTGTGCACCACTGATTCCCCAGATCATCACCGCCTTGGAGGAGGACACCACAGCCCAGAAGATGCAGCTTGGCTACAGGCTGCAGCAGATCGCTGCTGCTGTCGAAAACAAAGTGACAGACTTATGACAGCGTGGAAGTCCGCAGTGCTGGGGAGAGTTAGACCTGGGGGATGGGCAGGAGGCAAAGCTGTGTCAGCTGCCGTCCTCGCTTCCATAGACTGAGTGGAGCAGGAGAGAGGAGCAGTTCTGGAGCCTCTCCTCCACCCCCTTGAGGCTGTGTGCCCCATGTTCTCCTTCCATGTTTGGGTTATTTTCCTAAGAACCCGGGAGATGTACTTTGCCAGTTGCACCGTGGAAATGAACGGGCTATAAATGTCAGTTCAGCTCTTTTTTCCCCTAACATAACTTCTAAGTGGGGTGACAAGTGCTAATAACTGTTTTTTCAGTGAAAACAACAAAGTACAACAAGGGGTCTGAAGAACATCACAACAGTAATTAGGACTTTCTGGCTGCAGCAGTTGAGTTGTTTCAGTCTTACCTGTTCAGGCAACTATTTCTGTAAGGAGTTAGGCAGTTCCCTTCTTTACAAGTTGTCTTCTAAAGGCTCTGCTCGGTAACGGCGTTCCAGCGGTGCATTTCCATGGCGAATCACCGATGTTCATCCGGCCAGCAGCGAGCTATGTTTGGACCAGTAACTGATAATGGTCCCTACTAGAAAGATGGTTGGTCAAGCAGGCTATGAAACTGTAGTCTGTTTGGTGTCTCAGATCTTGTCCGCCTTCTTTTCCAAATTCACGAAACCTTTAGTCTTACTTTATTATTGCATCCATATGCCACGGTCTACCTCCTCTTTTTCGCCTGCACCCTGCTGGGCTGCACGTACGCGTCTCTAAAAAGTAAGGATCTCCTCCACATTGTCATGGAATAATGTCCTCTACAAAACCACAAGATGTGTCTGCCTTCTGGCTTTTGCAGTTCTGTTGTGTTTTTGCTCCAGATCGATGAAATCAAGAGGATCACGCCTGTCACCCGGTCAGAGTAGCGCTGCAATATCCGTCCGAGATGAGACTTTTTCTGGAACCGCGTGCTCGCCTTTGACTTTCGGAGTCGAGGTGGATCGTGATCGACTGGATCATGACTGAAGCTGCAGTTTTTTTCATGTTTACCAGCCGGAATGAGAAATTTTACAGTTGCGTCGAGGCCCGTTCTTATTGTCGTAGACCCACCACGTCATGGTTTGGTATCTCAAAGCTTGAATCGGAAGTTCTGCCAAACACCGCTCTAACTGGAGCTCATACGTTTTGAGCAAAAGGAAGCGAAGGTGAAGCACTGCAGGCCAGTTGTAGTGGAGCTGAGCCCCTTTTCCCTTTCGCAGTTTCTCCGGGCTGTCGGTCGGGCTCATTCTCCACACACAGTTCCCTGGGAGAAGAAAGGGACGAATGTAAAGCTGGAGAAACGCAACAGGTGTCTTGAGGATGAACTTTGGTGATGCTGGCCCAGTGTCTTGAGCAAGAGCACCAAGTGACGAGATCGCTAAGTTTCATCTGTTGTCCCTGTAGCTACTAAATGAATTAAATAAAATGACTAATGTCAATATGAAGTGCAATATTTTAAGGGCATCGGTGCTTCGTTCTGAGTATCACGGGGGGGCAAAATGTACTCAAGCGGCAGCAGGACGGTTGCGGTACATTTGGACAGAAGTGATAAAATCCGACATCCAGTCTAGTGTTTAAGACATGATTACAAAAATAAATGTTTAATTAATTCATTTTTTCAAATATATATTTCCTTTAAGTACCCTTCCACGATGGAAGCAGTGATGCTCCATACTTACTGTATGATGAGTCCCAAATGACTACGACATACAGCAGTAACAGTTCTAATAAGAATTAAATTTATTAAATTTAAAATTTGCATTAATCAAATGTGTTGCTTTTCATGGAAATAAAAAAAAAACCCTGTTCATGGCTAAAACCTAAAATAAGGGACTACTGACTTTGCCTCCCCTCCTCAGAAACTACACTATTTATATTATTGTATTGTGACTTTGGGTAAACAGAACCTTCATTTGAATCTAGGTACAAATGTTTGGACTTTGAAGTTATTTATGTTGCTACTAATCTCCAAGAAGAAAAGGAAGCAAATTGTCTTAAATGTGAAGTCTTGCTCGTACTGGTCCTTGCTAGTTCAGGAAAACACTGAGTTCGTGCGAAAAGTTTGGTAGACTGTAGTGCTGCCTTGTTGACTAAGGTCCCAAATTCCAACTAGTGTAGTCGTTCCTCCTGCTATTGAGTGTCTGTAAAAGTAAGCGGAAGATGAACTCGGCTGAGGGACACAGACGTTTCTGCACGAAAGCCGTGTAGAAAAAGGCTCCGCTGGAAGCACTGGGGAGGAAACTGTTCGTAAGGGCTTTACTGCTGTCTGTTAATAGCACTGTAAATAATGATTTAATAAAGCCGCCATCTTAACTACACAGCCTCTTTCATGATTCAGCCTGAGGGCTCCTACTAAGCCTGGCAACACCTGTGCAACACCTGTGCAACACCTGTGGCCCTTGAACCGTATTATTAACCTTCACTTAGTTGACGCCTTTGTGTGGCGCAATTTACCGTGATCGCCCAGCTGTACAGGTTGGATTTGGTTAGATCAGGTGAGAACTTTATTAATCCAGAAGGAAGCTGCTTCAGGGCAACAGCGGAACACCTGCAGTAGCGTAATGACAGATGCTGGAATTATATTAGAATTGGCAAAAGGACCTGCTCTGGGCCTTAAAGTCTTGGGATTCTCCTCGTAGCAACGCAGCTGGGCCGGCGTGACGCAGAAGGGGTTCCTCTGTGTAGTCAGGGTACAGTCCACAGGTTGTCCAGTCCTCCTTTGCAAGACACCCCCCGGAGCCCAGCCATCCTTCCCCAGCAGTTCATTCAGTCAGTCAGCCGGCACCTCCTGTAGAAACACAGCTGCACTGAACCCACAAGACGCTGGCAGAACATCCGTCTCCTTCACAGCACCTGGGCTGCCACGTACAGCGGGGACACGCTGACGTCACACGCTCACCTGAGTGTGCAAACCGATCTACAGCGAGACAAGGGATTTGAACCGGGAACTTTCGCACCGCCGGGCTGGAGCTTTGAACACAACACCACCCGCCGCAACGGCCAGATTTCCCCACGGTCCGGTCAAAAAGGACAAAAGTGTAAAATAAAAGTAATTCGCTTCCGCAGAGGTTTCAAATCTAGTCCGAAAGCAGCGCCTGTGTTTACAGTTACTGCAGACGCCCACCAAATAAAAAGCCGAAAATAATACGGCTAAATACACGCACTACCGACCCAACAACACACGTGCGCTCGCAGTCGGACCGAAGTGGTCGTTCGGTAAATCCGTGGTAAATTCATGGTAAGTGGGCGTCAGCTGCCCGCGGAGACCGACGCGCAGACGCAGAAGTCAAGTGCGAGTCGGAAAACGCGGAGAGAATCGGCGGCGCGCGCGGCGCGGCGCGGCTCTCCTGTGTCCCGCGGCCGTCACTTCTGTCGCCTCCCGTCTTCTTAAGGAAAGGCGGGGACCCGCCGCCGCAGCGGCTCGTCCTCCTCCCCGCAATTCTGAAAGCAGCACCTGAGAATGGCACCCGCCTTTTCCCGCAAAAGTCCGGCAGGAGCGGGTCGAGTCGAGAAAATTCCCACGTAGCTCCGCGCGCCAGCAGGTAACGCAGGCTGAGTGGGGACGGCGAGCCCCTGCTGAGGGACACCGTCCGCCTTCACCCCCGGTGGGCTTCGTGTCACATTAAACGGCAGCGGTTTTGCTGTCGTGTTACTAACGTGTTTGTCCGCGCGCGTTTTCGGCCCTTGAGCCCCATGAGGCGCCGATGGGCTTCTCCCTGAGCTCGCTGTCGCGCGCCGACGTGCGCCGCGTGAAGCCGCTGCCCGCCGCGCAGCCCCGCCGCCGCTTCCAGCCCGCGCCCGGATACAACTACCGCTGGACCGAGGTTCACTACCAGGCGAGCCGCGGCAACGTGGACACGCTGCGCGCCCTCCTCCGCACCCTGGGTACGTCCTCGTCCGGATAGCGCGGACAGTTCGGGGGGAAGGGGGGGGTCGCTCAGATGTCTCGCGGTGCTGCGGATCGTATGCTGTGCTGGGCTGTGGATAAAACAAGATAAATAAAACAAAAGCGGTGGAAGATGTTGAAAGTAAAACGGGAGGTAGCCGCTGGAAAGCGAGTTGGGACATGGCGGGCTGCACACCTACAAACAATGGATCTGCTACGAGTAGCGACCGACTTACGACGGACGGTTAGTCAGCCGCTCGTCGCGAGCGGGCCCTGGCGCGTCGTAAGTCGAGGACAGGCCGTGTTGACTAACGCTGGGGTGTTTGTGTCACCTCTCGTTTGTCATCTGTTTGCAATAAAACAAAAGTAATAAACCGTGTAGGGCTGTGGAATTTGAGCTGCTGTCCTACCGCTTAAAAATGCAAAAAATACCCATTGGGGAGAAAAAAGCAAGTTATTTGCAGGTTGAGATAACAGGGCCTCGGGGAACGTCAGGGTTCTTGCCCTGTAGGGGGTTCCTCCCGGGGGGTGACTCACAAAATGTGTCACGACGGCTTTCTTGCCGGATAAAAGTCTCAAGTCTCGTTCACTCGCGCTGTGCATCATCTGTTGGGTTGAGCGCAGTTCTGTCGTTCTGCGGTAAAACGTCAGAAGAAATGAAAGCTGTTCTGTTGAACGGAAGAGAGGGACCGGTGCTTATCCGTGTGCGGCAGTAGCTGTTCAAAAACACGTCGAGACTAGTGGGTCGTGAGCACTACAGACTGCAAAGACCCTAAATTCTACACTACACGCTGCCTTAAGAAATGACCGTGTTCCTCCCACTTTGGTTTGTTCTCTTCAGACAAAGAGCAGATTGACAGGAAGGACTACTATGGGAAGACACCTCTCTACTGGGCCGCCTACAAGGGCCAGATGGCCTCCATGGAGCTGCTGCTGAAGCACGGTGCAGATGTGAACGCCCGGTGCAAACACGGGGGCACACCTCTACACGCCACAGTGGGGCTCTTCCCCGAGTGCGCTCTGCTTCTCATACAGGTGAGACAAGCAAGTTCTGGATGGCAGGTGGTTGGGACACGCGTGACCTTACTTAGTCCTACAAGCGAGGCACATGCAAGCTCATATGCCCACACAGGTGAGACACCTGGTTCCTTTTGCTACCAAACTCTGTAAGTGACATACATGCAAACAGGTTTAGCTTTTGAAAAGGTACCTGCCTGAACTACACACACTGGGCCTTGAAACTTTTCGACAGTATATTTTTCCACTCAGCATTTGCTCCAACACTACATTGCCAGATCCAAAATAAGTTTTTTTCTTTGCCGATATTTTAAAGAAAATGAAAAAGTGGACTATGCTGCTTGCACAAGTATTCAAACCCCACACATGTTTGGTAGAGCCACCTTTTGCACAGCAGGTTTTTCAGGTGACACTTGTGGACAGCAGTTTTGAAATAGTGCCACAGATTCTCAACAGTACTTAGGGCAGGACTTTGACTGGGTCACTGCAGGACATTCAAATTGTTGTTTTTGAGCCACTGCTGCTTTGGCCTTGTGCTTGGGATCATTGTCCTGCTGAAAGGTAAATGTCCTCCCAAGTACAGATCTGGTACATACTTACCTGAAAAGACTTTGTGCTGTTACGGTGGCAAAAGCTGGCGGGACCAAATATTACAATAAAGATACTAGTATGAAAAATATGTGTGAATGCAGTTTGTAATCCAGGCAATGCTGACAGCTTTCAAGGGGTTTGGATATTTCTGGAAGGCCCTGTACCTCATCGTGTTGGTCACCCTGGAGTTGTCAGCTGAAGAAAGCAAAATAAGATTCATCATCATGAAGGCTATATTTGTCCAACCTGTACTTGCAGCATGGAGCAGATGTGGACCTCCCAGACATCTGGGGGGTCACCCCTATGTACCTGGCAGCGTGCAGCGGGCAGACTGAGTGCATACAGTTGCTGGTTCAAGCCGGAGCTAAGATCAACTATAGGAACAAGGTAAAGTACCGTAGTGGCAGCAGGGGGTGGCTGTTGCTCTCAACCGATGCATTGCTGGGGAGTTGTGGGGGGATTTCTGTCCGTGAGAAACTTTAGACTGGGGTGTCTGTGTTTTCTGAGTGTTGATATTAAGACCTGCCGAGGTAGATGTGACAATTGTACTGGTCTGTGGGACAAGAAGAGGCACAGCTGCTGCTTTCTGGGGTGTAAATGTTTTATCTGGAACTATAATTCAGGGTAAACAATGACCAGGACAGATCTGCATTCTCAGCTTGTTGCTTTAGGGAAACGTTCCCGTCCCAAGGGAGGCTTAACTAGAGATGCCACGACAACGATGTTTTGTTGATCGTAACTAGGTGTATGTGTTAGGGTGTCCAGGTGTGTGTCTGAAATGGAACTGTGAATGATGAATGAACTGTAGCAGAACTGTGGAGGAAGCGAGAAACAGCCAGGTGAGCACCTGAAGTTCAAAAGGCTGAAGGGCCAAGTAAGAAATGATCTGGGCTTTGGTGTCCTTTATGTCCTTCACAGCATGTAGCTAGCAGTGGGGACGTGGTCAGAACACAGCCAGAGGGCGGCCCGGTTTTATTGCTAAGCATTCCTTTTCGATGTTAATGCAGCGACTTGCTCTTGGGGACGTCTTTTGTTTAATGTAAAAAACACGGGAAACCACCCCATTTACCTCCTAACAGGGGGCCACTCCAACACCCTGTCTGAAGCTTCAACCGGACATGAAAAGACGGGACCGCCACAAGTGTAACCTTTGCTGGATTGGAAGGCAGTCCGGCCACCGTACTGGGTTGGGGTTTCCAACTGAGGGGCAGATAGTAGGGAAACGTTAGGAATGAAACATCGGTAGTAAACGGCCAGACCAAGAAAGGATCTCACTTGTTTCTTGATCTGAGGAGGGGTCAGGAAGGAAATAGCTGCAGTCTTATCTGTTTAGGGCTGGACTAACCCCGAGCCCACAGGGAAGCCCATGTATCGTGTGGCACCCGCCCACTGGCACACTTGCCCAGGTAGGGGGCAGCGTATGCCGTGGGAGTCGGAGGACTTTGTCCATAAGTTACTGGAACGTGGCCGGTTGCCCGCGAACAAACGGTTGAGGCTGAACGGGATTGAGGAGGTCGTAATCTCCCTGGATGTTGGGGGAAAGGCAGTTTGCCGGTTTCATTAGATCGCATGTTGAGTAACGGTGAGATGAACCTGCGTGGTCCAGGGCTTTGTCCACCCGCGGCGCTGGGCATGCAAAAGCGTTGACTTTTCGGTAATCTACGCAGAACCATATTGAGCCATCAGTTTTAGGCAGAACAATAAAGCCACTCCAGTCGCATTTAGATTCCTCAGTTACCCCCATTTGTAAGATTTTTTTTTTTTTTTTCTATCTCTTCCTTCACGCGGTTCTGTGAGCCACAACCCCTGGCTGTGGTTCGATGTGCTATTCAGTAAGGGTAGCGTGTCCTGGGATTGGGGAGAAGATGCAGCCTGTTTACGTTGCCCTTTTGAGCCGCAGAGCCCCTCCTTGACAGGGACTGGAGCTGGAGGGGAGGTAGTTGCCTCGGGACTCAGGTCGACACTGTTAGGCATCGGTGTCGCCAGGGACACAGTCGCCGAGGAAACGGATGAAGGGTCCTCCAGCCGCCTCTTTCGGAGATTTGACACGGCAGACCTCACAGTTCACGTCCCCAACGCAGCATGTGACCCCAAAAGATGTTTGCCGTTTAAGCGTGGGATGTTACCGGGAGGTCAGAAGAAGGAGGAGTACTTAACCTCCCGTTGAAACTCTCTCAGCCTCGTGCTGAGATCGTAGGTCTGGAGCGGATGCTCCTTTGAACTGTCAACTGCGAATGAACTACGATGGAGTTGTGGAGAACGGCGTGTTTTGTCTCTCCCCACACGCCACAGTGGAATAGTCTCTAGTACACAAACAAGTTATATCAGGTCTGCGTCTACTTTTGAAGATGAAATCAAAAGAAACAGCCTCTTTCTATTTATTCTTACCTTGTAAATAATGTGTTTGGCATCAGCATTTGTTATCCCTCCAGATTCACTGTAATCTTTAAGTCTCTTTAGGGAGTGAGGTGGTAAGTGTAGGTCTTTTGTTTTTGCAGAAGACAGGCGAGGTTCCAAAGCAGCTGTCCTTCAGGCCCACGCTTTTGACCTGGTTGGAGAGCCTGGTGCGAGAACCACATTCTCTCAAGCACCAGTGTCGCCAGGCAGTTCGCCGCACCCTAGGCCCTGCCCGCATCGGAGCCCTGGGCTCCATCACCCTCCCTCTGAGCCTCAGGGACTATCTCCTGTTCCAGGACTTGCAGATTCCCAGTGCGATGGGGCTAGATGAGGCTGGAGAGCACAGGCGAGCAGACCACGAGGAGCTGGCTTCTGCTTGAGGAAGGACCGCTGAATTTGGCCCCAAACGCGATTCCCTCATATGCGCCAACCTCAGTTCCGCACGTCAGAAAGTCAAATAGTTTCAGCAGAACAATTTTATCCACAATCATTGGGCTTAACAGGAAAAGGAAAAGTTGGAGGGATGGTGGCCCTGGACTCGCCACGCGGCTCCGATGCCAACAGAGATGCAGTCATTTCTGCAGCACCTCTGTCCACCGAATCTCTTAACCTTGATCTTCCGTAGCCTCAGAAATGTTAAAACGCAACGGTGTGAACATTGCGAGGATGTGATCCTCACAAATATATTTTTGCTGTGTTGCTTGTCGCCCAAAACTGTTTAATACTTGTCACTTACACCTGTGAGACCGAACGTTTTGTGCATTTGTGAGCACGTGACATGCAGGTGACTCATCTTCTTAGTGAGACCCTTCAGAAATGTTATCCATCCACAACAACATCCTCCACGCCGGTCCTTCCTCCCCTGATGCTCGAGGCCACTTGGTCTTCGTGTCTGTGTTTAAAGTCGGCAACAGTGTGGCGAGGAACCGAGTGCAGGGGGGCCGCCTGGGCTTCTAATGAGTTTCTGGGGGAGCCGCTTGTCCCCAGAGCAGCGAGTGTTTATCTCAGCACATTCTATCTCACCTCGCTGGCTTCCCAGCTCACTTCTCTACACAAGCTGCAGCGCTGGACCAGTTTTCATAATCTTTACAATCTGTCACATCGGGCGGTCCCCCTTTTATGTTCTTCGGTGGGTCTAAAGCTTTTCGCACACAGGAAGTATCAAAACAAGTCCACCTGTCCCCTTTTTATGTACCCAATCCATTCCTGAAAACCAGACAAAGTGGGAAGACAAAGATAGGAGGCCTATTGCCCATTATTTTAAAAGGGAAAACTAGAATTTGCCCCCCCCCCCCCCAAAAAAACCAACCATGTACCATAACAATGCGGTAAAACAGCAGATTCCCTCCCTCCTGCTCGGTGGGCTCTTCGCTTTATTGAACCTACATGTGATACACTGTGCAGGAACCCAGTAGGGACCAACCGGGTGAAGTAGCACAGTTCCGAGGGCAAAACGGCGGCGCTTCTTTACCTGCACGTGTTATTTCGAGACAAGGCCTGGTATGCGGTTAGGCTAAAACGGGTTTATTTGGGGAACTCCAAACTTAAGCCCAATTCTCAATATAGAAAATCAAGATAATGTAAGGGGGGGGGGGCTGTACAGTGTGAGCTCAGATGCCACGTTTTCCCCCACTTTTACCCCACGTGGGTGTCGCCCGACTGTGTATCCAGAGCGATGATGTAAAATTCCCCACCAAGACTGTATGGAAAGATCACGGCCTGTTTCTCTGCCCCATTGACCCAGTTCTCCAACCCCCCCCATGCAGGTGCCCACGTGCATCCAACGTGCCTCCTGTTGGGCAACTCGGGTTTCTGTCACCTCTTGAAATATCAGCCCCCCCCCCCCCCCCCCCC
>UFQX01000390.1:296838-328829 GCA_900497675.1 Arapaima gigas | reverse complement strand
AACCCCCCCCCCCCCCCCCCCACAGGCACTAGAGCTAAATAGAGACCGGGAATCTATTTCAGAAGCTGCTTTGCAAAAAACCACAGTGAAACAAGGGGGTGGTGGGAGGGGGCGGAGAAGGGCAGTAAAAGAAAGACTCTGAAACACTACAAGAACGGAACGGGTTTCGTGGCCAGTGGGGGAAAACATTCATACTGAAACTGGAATCTCCAGACAAGGTCGAGAGCATAAATCGTCCTGTCCACCGTTCAGTACCAGCAACGGAGTCCCGGCCCACAGTCCCTCCTCGTCCTCTCAAATAAGGCAGAGTACGAAGCGGAAGGGGCCGACACGAGGCGCGCACGGAGGCTTCTGACCTTGGCCGACGTGCTGTTTTGCAAGATACTGTTGTGCAAACGCGTCGCTCTCGTTTATCCGTCAGCGACAGGTGACTGCGGACTGTCGCTCGCCTTGACCCGCTGTGACCTCTGGCCAGCTTGACTGCTCACGCCCGGCCGTCAGGGTTCCTTCACCCCACTTTCACCCCACTGCGGCCCCAAAGCTCGGTGTCGGCGGTGTCTGCCCGGGGACGTTTCCAACAGACCCACGACTTCCTTCCGTATATTTTTCACACCCCAAACGGCGCGGGTGACACGGCTGCTGTCACAGACCACACTGTGGTCCACACGCCGTGGAGATGCCATCACTTGATGTCTAACTGCTGTTTGACCTGCGCTCACAAGGTGTGAGCCTTTCTTCTTCCCTCGAACCCACACTCGAAACATGTAAAACAATGCGGTTCCGTCATAGGCAATAATTTTTTTTTGCATTTTTATACATTTCTATAGACACGTTTGCATCTTGCAAACCACATCAGCACCTTCCAAGCGGTAGAAATGGCAGCGAATCCGGCAAAACACCCCCTTAAGGTAACAGTTAACACGGATCCGGTCCCCTAATCCACTTGCTGCTCAGCTGACCTGGATGTCACGGTCAGTCACACAAAGCTGTCACCGGTTTTTCCAGCACTGCGCTGCCACCCTCTTATCAGCGCTCCGTCGCAGGGACACGTCAGCGACGGAACCCGAGTATCGGGTGTTGATATTTTTACCCTTGTCCTATTTCCAGGCAGCGGAAAGATGCTGCCAGCTGGCTCGCTGCGCCTCGGTCCGGGGGAACAATGGCACAAATGGGACATTGGTGAGAAACATCCAGCTTTTTGCGTGGACGTGGTCATTGTTTTGTTAGCATTAAAAGTAAAGCTTGGCAGCTGTGGTGCACGACTTTGGTTCTTTGCGTTCCGCTTTCCGTTGTTGGCCGCAGTCGCCTCAAACGGCAGCGAAACATCGCAGGCGAAATGTGCGGCAAATGTTGCGCTTGTTTCAGCGCTTCTCTCAAAATGGCTGCAGTCTGCAGCGACACGCAATTATACACGCAGCGGAAAATATCGACTCCACCCCCACCNACGCAGTTATCGATAATAATTTGTAAATGCCATCTTCTAATTCTGTCAAAATCATTATGCAGCAGTTTGATGTAGAACCTTCAAAAGTCAGCAGCACCCTCTACAGGTGGTAATATATTGTGTGTGTGTGGGGGGGGGGGGGGTCTTACAAAAATATCCCTGGGCTCCTTGGTGGAAGGGCGCGCGGACAGTGTGGGAGGGGTCGTCGCCGGCCGGGGGTCCCCACGTGGCCCTCGCTGCCAAAAGGGCTGTCGCGCGTTCACCCGGTTAGTCATGCAGCAGGACCCGTGTGCGGGACAGGGTGCAGACCAGGGGTCCCCCGAACCGTGAGTACCAGCGCGGCGCACGCCTTGTCGGCCGGGGAAGTAAACGCGCTGTAGAATTGGAGGAGTCTGTGCACGACTGAGATTCGAAATTGCAGAAAAAGCAACTCGTAAACTTTAACAAGTCTTCCACTCTAGTTTAGTTTCTGGTGGTGATGATGTGTTTCTGGTGTTTTTACCCCCCCCCCCCCCCCCCCCCCCCCNATGTGTTTCTGGTGTTTTTTTCCCCCCCCCCCCCCCGAGTTGCATGACATCACCCGCATTTACCGGAGACCACTGTTTTCAACGTTGCTTTCCACCGTCACCAGCCTCACGGTTTTTGCTGAGCTCGGGACTGAGATTGAGATGCATCCTTCTGGTTCCTGAAGTCCAGTGTAGCTCTGGTTCATATTTAAATAAGTGATTTCCACCTGTGTACAGTTATGTTTGTGTTTTGTCATTCTTCCCTATTACGCGTGATTTGATACAACGTAGTTTTGTACACGTCCACACTGGCTCAACACTGACATATAATTTTGGCAAAGCAGCCATTTAACATGTTGTCAATAGAAGAACCTTCAATAAAAACATACTGCCAGACCCCTGTTTGTCAGCAATAATCTGGCCTCCCGTGACTAAACACTGCGCACAGAACATTAACCCTGAGCCCCTGCTGGGGGTCGCCCCGTGTCCATTTGCGTCGTGCAGTTTTGAAGGAGGAAACTTCCCGTGTTGTGTGGTTCTTGTGTCCGTAACAGGAGAAGACTGGAGGGACCGTCTGCCGGTTGTTGTGAACTCAGCCGGTGCCCAAAGGTGCACCCAGAGGGGCTGTGGGAGCAGGAGGACCCCAGCGAGTACTGCTTTGGTGGGTAGAGTGCAGACCCACTAACAGTCCCAAACGCAGCCAGACCACAGACCGCGTTGCCTGTCAGAGGACCCCAAAAAATGTGTACTGTTGCGGTGAAATAGACTGAAATCTCCAGGACGCAGTTCATTCGTTACTCATTATTATTGCTCGATAATAATAATAATATCGAGAACCTCGACCAAGTGCGGCAAAACTACGATTCAAACCCGGGTCCTCTGAGTCTATAAAAATAAACACCAACTCGGGGTGTATGCAAAATTTGTGCTTTTATAGCGCTCTTCGCAGGGCAGGACCAGACCCCCCAGCTTCACAGCACCACACTTGCGTGTCCCTCAGTCGTGTAAACAGCTAGACGGTATCCTTACGCTGGCGTAGATAAACCCTTCGTCTCCAGTGCTAGACAGCCCCTCCGGGGGTGGTGGTCCCATATGCCGGTCCGCTGACCCCTGCACTCATCGACTGCGCCTTGATGATAAATGCATTTGTGAAATGATAGCATTAAAAGACAAGCGAGAAGTAATACCGTCTGCTGCAAATATAACAAAATATACATGTTCCCTCATTTACTTTCCTAATCCCTCACGGAAAATCAGATCTTGAAGCACAGAGATGTATATTTTTATAAAAGGGAAATGTTATAATCTGTTCCATTTTCCCACGAAAATACTGCAAAATCCCTTTATTGCTAAAAAAAAAAAAAATCATCACGCTTCCTCAGTTTGTCTGCAGCTCTGGACACTTAGCAGTTTAGCAGTTTTTCTCTTTGTTGAGGGGAATAAAAAGGTGGAGAACTGAAGAGGAACAAAAATGCAGTTCACCGTGATGAAGGGAGCAGGATCGGGGAGCCGGACCACGGTGTCGTCACACAAGCTGCATCTCCTATCTCGAACCCACAGTGAGAGCTTTTCTCTCTCTCAGCCTCTTTCTCCACTACTTTTGTGAACGCCACTTCAGCTTTTTTTCGGACCCAAACTCTCGGTTTGCAGCAGATGCTCAATAAACGGACAGACGCTCCAGCCTGCAAGTGACCTCGCTGGGTCTTCAAATTTCTCACGTCGCGACGGGGTTTCACAACGTACGACGGGAGTTTTTAACCGCGTGGTTCAGCATTTGGACGACGACGTTTTGAGCATTCGGAATGTAACGGGGGTGTTTTTTCGTACACGGTTCTAAGGGGAGCCTCAACTTTGCCCACATGTCTGGTGTAAAAAACAAGGAATGCTGTAACAAGAGGAGCCAAACAGGAAGGACATAAACCAGGTTATGGCTGCATGCTGGTGTTGTTCTTGCCTAAAAAAGACCATTTAGGAGACTTTCTTTGGTCCAGAAATCTCAGCTGGATGTAGTAATAATAGCAATAATATTAGTGTTAATAATTATACTGTATATTTCTCTTAATTGCTGTTAGGGTTATTTCTGTAGCCTCAGTGTCACGCACTGCAGACGTGCGTGTTCTAGTTTGGAAAGGCGGGGTGCTGTGGTCCAGTTTGTCAGTTCCCGTCTCCGTCTGGCATCTCTGCAGGGGGCTACCACCCCGTAAAGATCGGGGATGCGCTGAACAGACGGTACCAAGTGGTGTCGAAGCTGGGCTGGGGCTACTTCTCCACAGTGTGGCTCTGTTCGGACCTCAGGTAGGCTTTCTCGCCACCCAGCGCGTCACGTCCCCGACGCCTCCGGCCGCCGCGTTTGGGTCCGGGCCTCTTGGCCTGTTTCGAAGCTGCTGACGTTAACGGTGATGCTCGTGCTGATGTTGTCGGTGTTACGCCGGGGCCGGGCCAGGCTGGGCCGACGTGTGGCGGTCAAGGTGCTGAAGAGCGGGCCGTGTTTCACGCAGGCCGCGCTGGACGAGTTAGCAATTCTGCGCTGTGTGAGTATGTGCACGTGCTCTCCGCTCCGTGTCACTTCAGTTCTTTTACTACTTTGTATACCGATTGTCATCGTTCTAGCGTTTCTGCCCCTCAGCCTGGCGGACAGAGAGCAGCTTTAACAGCGACCCTACGGCTGGGCCCGGCCCCGTCTTTACCTGTATCTCCCGCGTCCCCCAGGTCTGCGGACCCAACAGGAAGCACGAGAACAGCCGGCACGTTGTCCAGCTGCTGGATGAGTTCCGACTGGCCGGGGAGAATGGCGTCCGTATCCTTTTACGGGCCCTCCGGTGTCTGATAATATATAATTAACAGGATTGTCACGTGCGTAGAGGGCGGGTGGAGAGTCTCGGTGGGGTTCAGGAAGGTGACACTGTACCTTGACTTGTCAGATGTTTGCCTCGTTCTGGAGCTGCTGGGCCCCGATCTGCACAGCTGGCAGGAGTGCTTCGGCAACCCTGGCCTCCCGTTGCCTTGGGTTAAACACGTCACTAAACAGGTCGGGGGGTCACTGTTTATAATACTGTAAAAACTACACCGCACAAAAATATCAACACGACGCTCATCTATTTCAAGATATTATTGGAAATGAATCAATAAACAGAAACGGGCGTCGATTCATTAGGGCGCAGATACCCTGAAAAACAAGATGGCAAAACAAGCATTTTTATTTTGGCTCAATATAAGGATGAAGAAGTGCTGCACTTTCCTACCTGGCTTGTCTTGAATGCATCCCTGTAACATGCTGCTGTGTGTAATATAAACAGGTGCCGTCGATTCTTTTGTTGCGTGCAGGTTCTGCAGGGCCTGGACTACCTGCACACCAAGTGCAAAATCATACACACAGACATCAAACCCGAAAACGTTTTATTATGTTTGGAGAAGCACCCCCCGACGGCGAGGGGCACAGTGCCAAAGCAGCCCTCGGGGGTGGAGGTACAGCTCGAGAACAGCGAAGGTCAGGAGAGCAGCAGTCTGGTTGCATGAACGTCAGCAGGGCCTTCTGAGGTTTTGTGGGAATCCGGCTTCTTCATCCTAACAACCTTCACCTCTGCGTGGAAGAAGCACGCAGATGTAGACACGCGGTACTTAGCAATGGACGTATGCCGAGCCTCAAAGTGTGTGTCTGTTCACCTTGGCTGCAGAGACGACCCCTTGGACATCAGCCCAGCTGGAGGACGTCACTGTGAAGATTGCCGACCTGGGCAGTTCCTGCTGGGTGGTGGGTGTTGGCCGCTTGCGTGGCGTACAGTAACAGTCACTTTTCACGCTGCGGAAAAAAGGAAGGACCCTCCCAAATGACTCCTCCACCATCTGTTATGTTGTCGTCTGCTTGTGTCTGTGCTCTGGCAGTACAAGCATTTCTGTGACAAAATCCAGACGCGTCAGTACCGCTCTCCAGAGGTCCTGCTGGGAGCAGAGTACGGCACCCCAGCCGACATCTGGAGCGTGGCCTGCGTGGTGAGTAAAACCCTCGACCCTCACGCCGCACCTTCCTGCTCCGCTGACATTGAAGCTTGAAGGCGGTTATTCTATTCGGTCTTTGTGAGCTGGACCATATTAGTGAACATCTGCCACTGATGCAGGCCTTTGAACTGGTTACTGGAGATGCCTTATTTGAACCCCAAGCTGGGAAGACCTTCTCTCTGGAGGAAGGTATGTTGGAGAGGATGGTAATCGATGCGAAACAGTACAAATGATCTGCACCTTTCCCCCACTTGCCTTCATCTAACCTTTGACCATTTTCCTTTTAGACCATCTCGCTCATATTATTGAGCTTTTGGGGAAAATCCCTCCTGCAGTGATTCTCTCTGGCAAACACTCTGCGCAGTTCTTTAACCACAGAGGTTAGGAGTGTGTGCATGGAATTGCTGGCACTTTTACACGTGCACTGCTTGAGATTTTCGGCACTTGTCTGCTCCACCTAACTGAGGAGTTACATTTAGACGACACAGAAAAATATCACTTGCTTACATTTGTACCGTGTTAATCCTGTCTGCTCGATTTCGTTTCTCTCTTTTCTATCCTCCTTTCCTGGTGGCACAGGAGATCTCCGTAGGATCAAAGTGCTGCGACCGTGGGGTTTGTACGACATATTGGTGGAAAAGTACCTTTGTGGGCTGAGCGAGGCCTCCTTGTTCGCCGACTTCCTTCTGCGCATGTTGGACTTTCTGCCAGAGCGAAGAGCAACTGCAGCCCAGTGTCTCTGCCACCCCTGGCTGAGCTCCTGAACAGTTTCTCCTGAAAAGCACAAACAAGTACAGCAGCACATCTATGAATCAGAGGTCATAGGCCTGGCAGACCTGAGAGGTCTGTTTGATGTTTGTTACAACATCGATGAAATGAATACGAATGATGCCAAACAAGAAAATATCTGTCAAAGAAATGCAAAATAACTAGTTTGTAAAAAAAAAAAAAAAAACTGCCACTTGCGGGAGGCTGAATGAACCTCTCTTGTCATTTTTATTACAATACTGTGCCAAGACAAGTTCACAGCACACCCACCTCATCATACCAACGTATCTCCAGATTTCCTCCCACACCTTTTGGCCTCACGCTACTTCAAATCCACGGTGAAATGTGTCCATTTCCACAAACCGATCGATACAGGCTGAGGATGCTGGGCACGGACCCCGTCTGTTCCTGCTTGCCGTCACGGCTGCTTTGTGTCCTCGGGGCTCTTCCTTACTCCCCGTCATTCTGACACTTTGTACGACGACACCAGAGAGGTTAGTGATGCAGCAAAAGTGGGGACTAAGGCCACAAGCCAAGTAAGCCCTGCTGGGGCTCTGTGAAGCTGAAGCACTGGACCCAAAGCAGTCCTGGTTCTTAGGAAGGTGACCAGCAGGTGACCAAGCTAACAAAGGCTAATATTAATACGTAATAGTTCAAAGTGGCCAGGTGAGCCCAGGTAGGTGAACCCAGTCGACTTGCTCCGACACACCTCATCCACCGGCTTTCCCTTGGACCTCAGGACAGCACTCGCTCCTAGTAGAGCAGCACAGGCGTTCCATCCAGGGTGTGGCTCCGCAGCCCAGCACCCGGAGATTCCAGGGTGGGCTCTGGACCGCTGCCGCCCTGCTGCCATGTACTGGGGGTTGACAGAGGTGCAACAAATCTTCTAAAGTCATCATAAACTCCCGCAGTTCCGTGGTGGGAGCCTCGTGTCGCTTTTATTCTTTTAACAACCGCTAAATGAAGCCAGTCTTGTGCCCCTTATAAATTCTAACCACCACAGGTATGATAAAGAAAAGGAAGCCGATGAAGGTGGTGGTCCAGGACTGCTGCTGGATACAGATGTGCAGTTACACTGAGATCTGGGTGTAAATGTGGTATTTTGATAATGTAGCAGAAGGGAGTAGAAATACGTGAGGAAACAGACGGGTAAATAGGGGGACTCACTGGCGGGTCGGGTGGGGTCGGGTCAGGGGGACCAGTCGCTGGCAGGATTCCCTCGCACTAGGGGGGGGATTTCCAGCGAGCCATTCACCTCAAACTCCCGTGTGTGGAAGGAAACCCACCACACAGACCGGACATTCGATGGAAACCGCAGGGTCTCCGCAGGGTCGTTGTCAGTAATAAACGCGCTGACGGCCCGCGTGCGACGGACACGCGGCAGGACCACGTCACCTGACGGCCGGCGGCGCGCGAGCGCGAGCGCGCGAGCCTCCGAACCGACAACATTTCCCGTTCAGCCGGAGTCGCCGCCCGGGTTCACATCGAATATTTATGACGTTTTCGGTCGTTTTGTGGCCTTTCGCATATTTCTGCGCCGTGGGACGGGATAAAAACGCCAATTCCATCGTCGTGTGTTTTTCTTTAAAGCGCCGCGCGGTCCTGTGATGCTGTGACGAGGTGACAAGTGAGCCTGGGCGCCGTCGCCGCCACACCGCGCGGAAATGCCCGCGTCTGTCGTAATCTGACCGCGGGAGAGAGCGACCGCGACCGCGACCGCGACCGCGCACGGGCTTCGGGGAAGCGGAGCCGCGCCTCGCCGCGCGCCCAGGTTAGCGGTGTCCTTCGTCGCCACCCTGGCCGTGCGCGTCATTGACGTCATCCCATGGTAACCGCGCGGACCCGTCACCAGCACGCGCGCAGAATAAAAAGGTCGGATTCTTACCGGTTCCGAAGGCGAAGCCGTGATCAAAAGTCAAACGTATTTGGCTCTAATTGATGGCGGTAGCGTATGTTTATTGTTTATTGTTGGCTGCGAAACCCGACTACTGTACACAGACCCGGCCGAACCCGGAGCTGTCGCGCGGCAGCTCACTTGGAACTTGCATGTCGCAGACGTTGTGCGTGATACATTAACGCAAACATCAAACATCGGATTTGCGGTATTAATGCTCAGGCAGCGGTGAAGGAACTCGGTGTGTGCTTTGCCTGTTTTAGTGACATGTTTATAAGACGCGCGTGACGTCTGCATGTTGTATGTGTTGATCCATCTTTTGCGTCATACGCGGTCTTCATAGGACTGAGACGGACGCGGACCGTGCGTTACATCTAATGGTAAATTTGTCGTGAATAAAAACAATGTGTAATGTGACCAGTATAATTCTGACGTGTGCAAGAGAAGGCATTTCACGTGTGTTCAGGCAATTGTGGGTCATAATTAATGGATGACAAAAATTAAGTGGATCAACTATGAAAAAGTATGACGTGCATTCTGGGAAATGCAGTTCGTACACAACGGGTCGGTAGATGGATGCACGTTTGTAGCTCCTGAATTGTAGGAATGCATGTGCCAAATAAATACATGCTAGTGTAAATGTGGGACATGTATAAACGTAGCCTTTTGGATGCCAGTGGCTGATAGGTGTGTGTGTATGTGCGTGCGTGTGTGTGTGTGTGTGTGTCCAGACGGCCGGAAGACCATGGAGAGCACAGAGCAGTCGGACCCGCAGGAGGTGAACGCCGTGTATCTGCAGCAGCTGCGAGAGCTGGACATCCCGGAGGAGGCAGCCAAGCAGGTGGCAGCCACACACACACACCTGTTCACTCACACCGTACCTGCCATCAGAACCGAGGTGTCCCACCTTATCGCGTCACTTAGTTTAGATTCTAAGCACAAAACTGTCCTGATGTGCAGCGCTGAAATGTACTTAATGTATTGAATGTTTACACGCAAGTTGTCACAGAAAGCTTTTCAGCACAGTTCCCACAGAAGCAGCCATCTGTTTCGAGCTAGGAGAGAGATGTGGGCATTAAAGCATAACTGAAATATAGATGAATCCATTTTGGGCCTTGAACAATTTGGCTCAACAAATGGTTCATTGCAGGCTTATTAATAAGGTCAGTTTAACTCCAGGATTAGTACCCTGAAAGCAGGGTATACAACTGCTCTGTTTTCTGTAGAACTTGTGCAGACCGCTAATAAAGACGTGCATTTAACCACAGATACACCGTGAATGCAGGTATTTTGTCTTACACTTGGTTCCTTTTGCAAAGTGATGCACATGGGTCAGCCAGTTTGTGTGTGTGTGTGTCTGTGTGTGTGTGAGACTTGCTGACTTCCTGCAGGCTCTGCTCCACACCAGGAACGTGTCCGCAGAGGAAGCCGCTATGTACTACTTCAACAAGCTGGAGAATGAGGTCCTGTCAAAATCATTTTCACCATCTTTAAGTACTGGGGGCTCGAATGTGAAACTTTGGGTTTTAAAACTGTCCCATTTCTGTTTTTCAGGAGGAAGGTGATGATGATCTTATTTTCAAGATGGTGTTTGTGGTGAACATGGACCTGTCCATGGGAGTGGGGAAGGTTCGTTTGATTGTTAACTGTAACTGACGTCAGACAGTGCAGAGAACCAGTGTCCAGTGCTGTTCACCAGCTCTTCACCTTATACAGACCCAGTTTGGACCAGAAGTCTCAATCAGTCTAAGTTGCATAAAAGGTTAACAGTACCGGTGGGCCTTTATTCATTAATGGGTTGGGTTCTCAAGAACTTCAGAAATGTAAAAAAAATCTGTAATACTTTTTAATATTTTTATTAACTTCAAATTCCATTAAACTCAAAACAACTTCCTATTCAGTCTAGACTGCAGGTCAATTTGAATCCTAAATACCTTACAAATTAGTAACACCTTAATAATGCAAACATCCTGTGATTTATTTACAGCTTAAATTGTGTAAAGGCTTGTATATATCGATATTAAATCAAAAATGCTTTGTAAGACTTCTACATTAGCTGACATTAAAACTAAATTGAATAAAAATAAATACCTTATCCAGAGACTCCTATTCAGTGGTTAAGGTAGAGCGATTCGCCCCGCTGATGCGCGGTATCTTGTGTTTATCAGCAGCGCCGACAAACATTAGACATGAGCTGTAAATACTGTGGAAGGGAGCAAAGTTAAGGGGTCTCACATTCCCTCTCTGCTAGGGTGTGTTGGGAGCTTGGAAATGCACGTTGCTCTTGCTTCACTAATGCCTTGACAAACCTCATTGCAGGTGGCAACACAGGTGGGACATGCAGCCGTGGGGCTGTACCAGGTGCTGCAGGAGAAGAACAGCTGGAGAGAGATGGCTTGGAAGTGGGACCACACTGGGTACGCGCTCCTGGCCAGATACATAGGACAGCTTTGTTGTCTCACAAATGAAGACGTGTTGAAAAAGTGCTCTGAAAGAGGCTCCTGTTGGTGGAGCTTCCTGATCCTGTTACATGCAGTCCAGGCTGTCTCAAGGGTGACATGTGGGTAGTTAGGGTTATCTGTCAGGGGGAAAGAACCAACAGTTAACTGGGATGTGGTCCACAGGTCGAAGAAGGTGGTGGTGCAAGGCACCAACACAGCTCACCTGCTCGAGCTTCAGGCTCTGGCCATGAGCCTCAGCCTGCCGACGTACCTGGTGCAGGACGCAGGACACACGCAGGTAGGATCCCGCCAGAGTATAGCATCCGCAGAGGGGCAGTAGGTCAGTGCTGCGGTCGTGTCCTTCAAGGATGCGAGGTCAAATCCTGCCTCCTACCGCGATTCTCTTGAGCAAAGTATTATAACCCCAGTTGTGTAGTCGGGTAAAATCACTGTAAACTGTTTTGGAGTTGAGCTTCTGGTTTGAATAACCAAAGCGTGTCTGCTAGACAATCCGGTGATGTGCTTATCACCCCTTTCATCATTTTAATGAAGGAAAACCAGACCGAATTTTACGTAATATAAACCGCTAGCAGCGTAATGCTGGCGAAAAACATCGGCCTCTAAGGCAGGTATCGAGGTATCAGTTCCTTCGGTGTAAGAACCTCATTTTACTGCAGACCTGCTCAGTGTAGGATTTCGAGGGAGGTGTAGTACATTAAAAATGCACATGACTGCAGAGATTTTTTTTGGATGCGTAGGAGGAACCTGGCCTGCGGACCGTCTTGGCCTTGATGGGAGAGGAGGAGCTGCTGAACAACGTGACCGGAAGCTTGAAGCTGCTCTGAGGGAGGGGAGGTGCTCTGCCAGGCAGTGCCACAGGCCGGTCAGCAGGGGGCGACGTCGCCTTCCCTGCACCAGCTTCTTTGGCACGCAGGGACGCACACACTCGACACCTTCACAGACGCTCACCTTGTTTTGTTCCGTCGCTTCACCTATGACTGGACAAACAGAGTCACCCAGTTCGAGGAGAGGAACTGATTTTCACTTCGATTAGCATTATCTGTCCGCCTAACTGATCGAGGTTCCTTACCGTGTCCTGCTTTCCACGTCCTCTGAAACCCCGTGAACTGTTGGCACCCCGGTTTGTTTGCTGAAACCGGGCACTTTATGTAATTCCGAGCTGCGTTTATGTTGAAAGTTTGCTCTCTCGTTTTTTTTTTTTGTTTTTATTTTTTAAACACCTTCAAAACGACACTTTAGATGTTCTCGCCAGAAGGTGGCACAGGGAAGCGGTAGGATGAGAAACAGCGCGTTAGTGTCCGGTTCCTGCTTGTGATGTGCTTTCATGCATGCGCCACAGTGCGTGAAGAGAAGTGCCCGATGGCTTCTCCGCCGGCGCAGGTAGAATTACGCTTGTATCAAAATTAGCTGGGTTTCCCTGCCAAAACTCCCATATCTGCGTTGCCCTTCAGTGACTCCCTTTCCTCTGCCATTCTTCTCAGCGCCGTCTGACATTTCTGCACAGGAAGGTCACCTTAAGTCCCACTTGTTTGCAGAAACGTTCAGTAGTGAGCAAGTCGGTGCGCAGAGAGCGAAAGGTCTCTTGGTGCTCTGCTGAGTCATGGCACATCCTTTGTCTTCCCAGCCATAGAACATGCAGTGGGGTGGGGGGTGGCATGCATCCTTTATTTTGTTTGGGACGGGAGAAGCCGACACCAACTGCTCGGGTGCTGTCATTTATGTAAATACTGCACAGGCAACATGCGTCAGTCATTTTAAAGTGGCCGTTTACAAACCTGTTGTTTTTATTTTGAAGTACTGCTGACAAACCGTGGCATTTTGTGGTATTGCTGTCATTTTACAATATACTCTGCGCTATACCCCTGCTGAACAGTAAAAAAGAAGTACAGCCTCTAAAACGTAATAATGCCGGTGTGTGAAGTTTGCTTGCACTTTCCCCACTTCGGTGGTCTCTGACGTGGTCATTCTGCGTGGCTATTAAAACAATCCAACAGAAAATGTGCTCCGCGTTACTGCCTGCTTTTCACTTACTGCTTCTTTCTCACAGTTTTATGTACCAGCATGAAGGAAACTTGGTTACTGCGGCTGGTTTACACTGAGTTGCCAGTTTATTAGGCACACGGAGGGACGGCACCTCCCTGACGGCTGAGACTGACACGTACGGAAGGAACGAGAACGTGAGTGACTTGTGGCGGGAGAGAGGAAGAAGAGACAGGAGAGCCGGCGTGACGGACGGGTGGGAACTGTAATACGCGGTAAGGCAGAGAGGGGACGCCGTAGGGCTGGAGAGCAGCGCAGTGGTCTGGGGTGGAAAACGGAAGTTAAGAGAGGGGCGGACAGGGTGGTCGTAACATAGTTGGCAAGAACTCGGTCCTGCAGTGACAAGCAGCCGTGCTCAGTTGCAGAGAAATGCAGTGATGAAATAATAAAGTAAATCAGCTTCGATGACCGAATTTTTTTCCTTTAAAAATGAGGTTATTGTTATTATTGCTCTTATCGTTACTGTCAGCCTTTAAAAAGGTGTGTAAAAATTAGTGATGAGAGACAGATAGATGAAAAGATTTACCTTGGAAGCAGGACAGGGGGCCTCTGGTGATTTTTAAGTGGCTCATTAGAATTGAATTAACTTGTTCACCTAAAAATGCATCTCCGTGACAACATGAGAAGCATGTCTCGTATTACCAGAGGAATACGTGGGGGGAAATAGTATTGCCGCAGTATTTTACTGCTCTTGGATTAAAGAGCAGCACGAGTCGCGTCCTGCTGTCTGAAAATTGCCGTGAGGAGGGAGGGTGTTGGCCGAGACCCGGACAGGTTCACGCTGGGAAGTGCGCGCATCACGCGGCGGCAGCTCCCAGCCGTGGAAGCAATGAGCATCGCAGATGCCGACGCCTGTCCTGACTGTGCTGGGCTCACAAGCACACGTTTCATTTTCTCTGAGCTTGAACGTTACCTTTTCCACAGATGCGGTCAGCGAAGGCGGGATAATGTGGAGTCTGCTTGTTTTGTAAAGACCTCAAACAAATCTACGGCACATAAAAACACAACTGTACCGCGGTATCCAGGTGTAATCAGGTGCTAGGAATCGCCGAAAATTGCGATTGATCAGAGACCCCGTTTGACTTCCCCAAAATACTCCAATTTTAGGCGATAAAGAACACTTTAGAAGCCAGTTACCAAACAGAGATGTAGTTAATATGTTAGTTTGTACGCAATTTCTTTGTTTATTGGGATGCTTTACGTTTTGCTCCTTATTATGTGTAGCAACGGCAACAGACGTCTGCTTCTTCGAGGGGTCCAGCCCTGCCTACTTCGAAAAGGGTCTCAAGTCACAGAAATAAGTGGGATTCCGAGTCCACGGACTTGTTGAGTAAGGTGGGACCTTCAAGGCTGGGGGTTAATATTGATGGATAATTCCTCATGCGCGCTTCCCTCAGTATCCCAGAGCCTTCACAGAATGTTCTGGGGGACACGTCAGTGGCACTTTGGCGCGTTTATCCGGGGGCGGCGACATGATGCAAAGTTCCCGGGAGGCTGTTCGTTCACTCGGCTATTGAAAGGATTATTAACACACGTCGAAACGTCTCCTGCCGTTCATCTGTTAAACCTCGGCTACGTTTTGTTCCTGAAGACGGCACAGCGAGTAGCACTCGCGCTGTTCAGGGGTGGGTTTGAATCCAGCTCGGTCTTTGTGGGCTTTGTGTGCGCTTCCTACCGCAGTCGGAAGACGTGCGTTTCAGGTTTGTTTCTCCATCGAGTGATGTGCATGCGTGGCCTCCCCACCCGGGAGTAGTTTCACAGCCAAGTGCCCGATAATTGCGGGACAGGACCTGGACCCAAGAAGCATGGATATCGGAGACGTGAAGGAATTGCGGAGTGTAAATCCTAATGTATGAAGTAATATGTCTGAAAAGGCAATGAGGCGAAACGCCCTGCATCGTAAAGTCTGAGTTCACTGAGGGCTGTTTAAATGTTCTGTCATTTGTCAGGTGACGCCGCAGCAGCTGGAGACCAAATTGTAGCCACACGGCAGCGATAACAACCTTGTAGCGCGCGGTGTCACAGCGGAGGTGAGAACCATCAGCGCCTCCGTCGTGTCCGCAGGTTCCGGTCCCCGAAGCTGGCTCAACATAACATGAGGGATGAACCGCGCTGCTACACCAGATTAGCACTTCATTCGGCACCTGCATGTCGAGCACAGCGCCAACGCGCTGCAGTCTGGATGCTGTTTTAGGGCAAAGTGGTCTTTCTGTAGCACAGTACCTTCAAAAATAGCTGTGATATGGAGCCAAAAAGAATAGAAAGTGGGAGCCCAAGGCTCAGGGTATGTGTTTCCATCTGATTTCTTCTTGACCGGTTAATATGGAGGAAGAGAGGAATATTACAGTGTGCTGGCAGGTTGGCCAGAAGGGCATCCCTTTGCTCAGGTGTGTGGAGGTGGGCCTGCCTGGGGTCGAGCAGTGTAGCTGTGGGCCTGACACTGTTGCTGGGGATCATCCCCGGAACACCGGCTGGTACCCACACTTGGCCAGGAGATGACCATAAAAATGCCCTCTGACGTGTCACCGCCCTGCTGTCTACGTGCATTAATTTGTCACTTAGAATATATGACGTCTAGGATGAATTCAGCCCTTTTCTATAGGTTATACTTAAGTTAACTTTGTGACTTATCGCACAGAAGCTTCGTACAAATACATGTCCACCTTTTCATCCTTCGTGCCCGTTTCTGTAGTTATTTCTCTCTCGCTGTGATGTCGTGTTCCCCCCACTGCGGGCGGGGTAACACCGCGCAGTTACAAGTCTTGCTTATACCGGTTCCCTCCCCCTCACACGTCCTCCAGTGAAGCCCATAATGCACAAAAATGTTTTTCTGTCATCTTGTAAACGTGCCAAAAGGAAGTAAACGTGTTCTGAAGGAGCCACCGGCAGAACGCAGGCGTGACTGGACCCCCCGTGGTTGTTCAGCTGGACTCTGCTGTGAGCTGTCAAGTCAGACCAGTTAAAATCCACATGGCTGCACACGTTTCCCTGCTGACCTGAGGTGACCTCTCCTGCCGGACCCCTGATGACCTCCTCACTCGCTCACACACACACACACACAGCATACAGGGATCTGTGTGCAATTTATGGAGTTTTTACACTTTTTGATGAAATTGTGATGTTGGGATAACTTTTTATGCCATTTTGTCGTGTTGTGCCGATCAGATGGGTGCGCGAATTGAGTCACGTGTGAGAAATGGAGCCGCGTTCTAGCGAAGGTGTACCTGGCGGGTCGCGTAAAGGGGGGGCTGCCTGTACGCGCCACCTTGCAAGGACTCCGCTGCTGGTCGTTTTGCACAAAATGACGTGAACACAAAGCAGCCGGCAGAGCAGGTTGCCGAGGGAGTGCAGTGCAGGACGGAGATCGGGGCCGGGGGGCTTACCTGTGCAGTGACATCCAGCTGTTCCAGGTGAAGGTGAAGGTGAAGTACAGGCCGGCAGCCAACAGCAAGGCCAGAGAGCAGGTCAATCGCCCCACCAGCAGCAACAAAACACGATTTTTCAACTGCTCCACACTGACAAAATAGCCACCAACCAGAATAAGCCAGAGTGGTTTTCCTGACAATTTTCACGCAAAATGCTGACAGCTGGGAAAGATTGTGGAAAAATGTGGGGAAAATCTGAATTTTAGCTTTGTTCTTACAGCTAAAAGCTGCCTGGTTATTTTCTCTCTCCATTTTTCCCTAATGTGTGACTTGTCTGGTGCCCTGGGACCCCCTCTGTCCGCCCGCTTTGTTTCGGTCCGAGTTGCTCGTCACGATTTTTCCAAATATTTATGTTTGTTTTTTCTTACTCTTTATTTTATGAGGATCCAAAGGGTCGGTCAGAGTGTGTTCGAATGCCGAGCAGCTCGCATGGTTTACCCCTTCAGCCCCTTCACCTGGCGTTGCCACCGGTGTTGTTGCTGGATGCTGTCCTTTTTTAGCATCACTCCAAAGTTCTGGAGCAAGCTGGCAGGACTCAGGCAGCTGGGAAAGTAGGGGTCTTGCTTTTTGGCACAGTGCACTGTCATCATTTCCCTATTAGATGGCGCAACACAGGACTCCCAATTACCGCCTCTGATTCACCCCAGATTGCTGCTATCTTTTTCCACAGAGCACTTGTCAAGTACATCTTGCTGCACATCAGAATGAAAACGGCCGCAGGCAGCATGGAAATGTCGAGACCTTTTTGAGACCCTCGGGACCCCTGTGAACGCGCGACAATTTGCAGCGAAGCAGCCGCTAATGCTGTTGTATGGATGGCTGCAAGGGTTTAGCTTCGGGAGGCTGCACATGACAAGAAGGCCATTCGTGTTCTGGGTGACATCATGCTGAAAGTGAACTGACTACAGCAGGATCCTTTTGGCTCGAAACAGCTTTTTTTGGCTGATGGGGAGGGTCTGGCCGTCTTTACAAAAAGTCACCCGCATTTACGAGTCCGGTCAACTACGTCTGTTTCCCCAAACATCACTAAAACACTAAAATGCTGATATACGTCACAACCGGCATCTTCACTCTCCTTCTTTCTCTTCTACAGCAGCAGACGTTTAGGAATTCTGGCCACGTCGCGTTACAGAGATCTAAAGGTGCAGCTGACCTGCTTTGCACAGGTGACTGGGTCCAAACCCGCAGCAGCACACCCAGCAAACACCCCCCCCCTCCCACGATAGGGGGCTATTCAAAATTTCCCCGCTGGCGGTTCAGAAGTTGTGATGAGTTTTCGGAACACGGATCCAGGTACAGGTGAGTTAGACTCTGGGAACCCAGCAGGGACGGTAAAAAACACACATAACAAATGAGGGTGTTCCTTAGCCTTCCTTTCGTTTAATTCAAATCTGTTTTATTTGACCTTGTTAATGAATATGTCAGACATGGCACGTTTTATCCGAGAAGTCGATTCACATTCGTACGTTTAACCTGGAAATTTCGGAGGATCCCATCTCCTCCAACGCCCACCCCCTGCGGAAGGTGCACGCAAACTCAACACAGAGTGATGTTTTTAAAAAATGCTACTATATATATATATTTTTTTCACCCAGGCAAAGCTGTCAGTTTACATCGTACAATAATGAGATTTTAAAGATGGAAAATAAATGCACAGTTAAATGTATGGAAATTACACGGTGCTGTACGAGAGGCAAATGAGCCCCCGGTTCTCGTACAAAATGCGTTTCCACCACAATTTTAAACACCGTCACAAACATGAGGTGAGTGACACTGCCGCTCGCGTCTAACGTCCTTGTCACGAGCGGGCGTCAACAGCCCTCTTTCTGTGTCATCACAGCCCGTCGCCGCGACAAACCAGGACGCGTCGCAAGAACAGCGAACGCACGACGCACACAACCCGTCGATGACGCAGTAAGACAGTTCCACGTTAAACATGTGATCGGTTTCAGGAGAGCGGGAGGTTCGATGTGCGCGGAACACTTATGAGGAACTATATACACATTTATATACTTCGCTCGTCTCTTCGTCGCACAGTTTAAACTGTGAGGCATCCCGCTGCGCTTTGCGGGTTCGCGTTACGCTTTCCCTAGTTCTCTCTTTTTGGCACGCGTGACTGGCTTCTTTAGTCTGCCGCAGGAAAATAAGCCTTTTTTAAAGCATGGAACTTAAGAGTATTGCAATAACTATATTGCATTGGCCCTTCTAAGCCGAGCTGAACGTCGGTTCTGCCTCACCTCACCCCCCCCGGCGTTCAAAACGACAAACGGACACATTGTCCCGCGTTGTTTTCCACGTCGCAGAGACACCCCGTGCAGGTAAAAGATGAACGGGAACGAGAGCCGATGTCTGAATCACATCTGTACGGATAAACGGAAGCATCGTCTTGTCGTCGTGTTTTCGCCGGATCGTTTTTGCTTTTTTTTCACATTTTATGGCATCGTTTCACCAAAAAACAAAAAAAAAAACATCTAGTTTGGTTTGCGTAAAAGGTCCAGTAAGTCACAGTTAGATATTACAGTTTTTCCCTTTCTTCTTCCTCTTTTGGCAGGTTCGTGTGAAAGACGTGATTTTCTGCGGTGAAATGTGAACGTGTTTTAAATACGACTTTGATCCTCCAGATGTCCCCGCGACACATGACAATGGGGTGTATTTGAAAGGTGTTGTTCAAGGAAACATATTTCCAGCAACACCGACAGGGGTGAAAATCGCCGCGACAGTCGGAGGAGGCGGCCTCGGGTTCCGGCGGCGCGAGAAACCGAAAAGTTATAAAATGATATAAACATCATACGTAGGTGTGAGTCCACTGTCGACCCGTTTTTAGAGCGTCTCCGACAGATCCGCTTCTCCGAGCATCTTCCTCTAATCGCCCGCTGGACATCTGAAGGGTCGTCCTGAGGACCTTCTCGTGGAGGTCAGGGCTGTCCAGGCTGAGGGCGTGAAGGTCTGTCCCCCGGAGCGGCCGGATGAGGAATCCTTCTGCGTGGAAATATTTCGAAAGCCAGCTGGATCGGCGTGACGTTTCGCGCTCGGTTGAGGTGGCTGCGTGTCACCCGCTGTGGGCCCTCGTCTTTTTGCCCCGTATGAAAGAAAATCACCGCAGCACAAGTACCTGAAATCTCCGTTCGTGTGACGGGTTCGCCTCGACGTAAACTAAATCGCAGTTTTCAAACGCGTTTTTCTTTTTATTACAAAACCGGCTACCGCATCTGTGAAAAACAGCAGAACGGATGTGGACTCTTACGACGTGCAGAAGTGTTTGACACGAGTCAGTGCCTCCGAAAATTAATTTCGACGTTATAGCTGGTGACAGTTTCAGTTATCAGTGCAAAGACGTAACACGTATTCAAGGTTCCGCAGTCCTGCGCAGGGAAAGCCGTTAAAGATGGAAATCCAGACCCAAAAGCGACGTGATGTTGACGCTAAGAAGCTAACATCGGGCGAGATTGCTGAGAAAACGGCCTCTTTCCCTCCTCCGCTGGACTGGGAGAACCCCGGTGGTCTCCGGCGAGAGACGCCGAAGGGCTCCTTTGTGCAAGAGCGGTTGGTTTTTCTCTGAGGAGATGCGAGCATTGTTTCGGAGCGAAGAAGCGCCGCCTCGCGGGAACATCTCGCTGTCTTCGAGCAAACCTGCGGTTCTTCTCCGCCTTCGCCTGCTTGTCCACTTTAAAACTCTTCCTCTCCCGCCCTCTCGGCCGCTGGCGTGTTTCGGGAGCGGCTCCGTCCGCCCCCGGGTGTCTGCGGGAGCCCCCCACCCCCCCCGTTTTACGCGTCCGTCATTGAGGAGGCCCCCCGCTGAGGTGATGGCTGGAGGTGGTTCTCTGGCAATTATTCCGGAAAAGGCGACGCAGACCTCGGCGGCTCAGTCAAGCGCCAGGCAGCAGCGTGAATGATCCGGAACGGCGACTGACCCCGGCGTTCGGCTTCGCTCTAACGTTTGTACCCGGAAAGCCGGAGCCGCTGGGCGAGGAGGAACTTCATCATCAACCTCTTCATCGCTTCCGCTCACTCGTCTCCCGTTCGCTGCTCGACTTCCTGAGGTTTTGCTTTGCCCTCATACACGTCCGACACCGTTCTACTCTACCCGGCGTCCTCCTCCAGCTCTATGACAAAGCAACTTGGAAAGGCTGTTATAGCACATATAGAATTATGCGATCGTTGTGATTTTGTCAAACCGGCTACATCTACATTTTCAAACACGGTCGGCGTCGCTTAACCTACTGTCTACGAATGCTGCTTATTGCAAACTGCGTCTGTTTATAAAAATCACTTTTTTTACCCATCATTCATGTACTTTTTGCATAACTACTAATTTTCAGATTTGTACAAAACCGCCGAGTTATTAAAATACCTGTCGCTGGCTTCAGTCCCCAGTTTTTGGTTCGATGGCGTGTCATTTTGGGCCTTTAAACCGAGTTTATGTTCGACGTGCGCTTTCCTTTTTTTTTCAGCAAATTGCATGGTGTGAAGAGAGGAGAATTCCCGTCGCTTCGGCGCCGCGAAACCCCAAGGAGACCACCTGAAATGAAAGACAAGTGCAAACCGTCAAAAACCACGAAAGCGGTCGCAAAAGCGGTCGTGCGCCTGGCGGACGGGGCGAGGAACGTCCGAGGAACGAGGCCGGGGTGGTCAGTGCTTGTCGGCCTGAGTCGGGTGCAGCATGCAGGGCTTCGTCGTTTCTGAAAGTTCCGATCAAACCGGCCGTTCGGGGGAGAAAGGGGGGAGAATGTTCTTGTGGACCTCCCGTAGAACTCCCCTTCCGTGACTTCTGGAAAATGACTGAACGAGACGCAACCAAGCACTTCATCGCTTCTTCTTCCACCCTGTTTTCTGTGGGTCTAACAATCCAGTTCCTTCAGAGCAAATAACTTAGTGCATTTGAAGTCGTACGTTTGGCAGGCGGGTCCGCGTCACGTGGCCTTGAGAGGGACGACACGCCGACCAAGGACGGAAACCTGTCGAGGGGCAACTGTAGAAGTTCTTACCCTGTTTCTTCATAAAGATTTCTGTCTTCTCAAATAATTTACAAAGCCTTTCTTGTTTTCTGCAAAGGGAACACGAATCCACCCTTTAAAAAGCCTCAAAAGCGACGCTGCGCGCTGTAGAAAACGGGTTTTTTTCCTTTGATCTCTTTTTTTAGCACCCAGGTGTTTGCGACGTGCCGCCGGCGATCGCCGCGCGCCTCACAGGGCTCCCGTCTCCAAAGTCGGAAATAATTATATCTCCGTCGTAAATAAAATATATACAGAAATAGATATCACAGAACAGCACGGTTCCAAGGAAGTGTAACTGTCACGATGATCACGGCCGGCCGCAGGAGCACATCACCCTTTCTAAATTTCCCAGAGGTGCCGACATTTTAAAAGCTGCAGTGATTTTTTTCTTCCTTTTTAATTTCCAGTTGCGTTTCGAAAGACGCGGTGGATGTTTTCTCCTGCTTAAAATGCGTTCGGTCCGAGTTCTATGTTACAGATGGCTGCGCGCGGCCCCCCGCCGTCACGCTGGAGGTGTCGCCCGAACGGCCGAGGGCCGGTTACAGTAGGACGGGGAGTCGTGCCAGAGAGAGGAGGCGTCTGCTCAGGGCATCTGCTGGACTCCAAGTCTTGGGTCTTTGCTGTCCTGAAGTTCAATCTGAGAAAATGTGGGGGAAAAGGGAGAGAAATCAACAGAATGTTTCTACTCCAGTTTTTCGCTGAAAATTTCCACATATGAGGCACTACAGCTTTATTATGGTCCAGCAGTGAGTGCTGGTGGAACCACGATGCCGCTGTGAGATCCACATAAGTTGAAATAATTTGATAATAAATGACGGCAGTTTTGAGAACATAACTAGTTCCTCTGGATTTTCTCTCTCACCGAAAAGTTGCTAAGCTGTAAAACGACGGCATTTTGCCGGGTGTTCGGGTTTAGTCTTGTTTAAAAGCTGTCGTACGGCTCGGTTTGCTGATAAAACGACGCACGTTTCATTGTACGTCACATTTACAGTTACAAACATCGGTGTTTTAAGTCTTTAATACACACGTTCGGCGAACTTCGCCACAATAAACCCACGTTGAGTAAAGGGATTGTGTCCGTTTTCATAATCGAAACAAGGGAAACATGCAAAAATCACAGCGTTTCGTGGGATTAAAGGATAATTTACATCCCGCCTGTCTCCCGTCCGCTCTGACAGAACCTTACATCCGATCCAAGGTAGACAAAGCGAGGGAACGCAGCATAAATCAGGTTTAGTCGCTGCGGCCGTTCGTTCGGAACCTGCACGGAACCGGAGCGACGCGGGAATCCTGAAGCCTCCTGTCTGTTCGCGTACACTCGGCTTCGACCTCATGCAGCCGCGGGCAGAGTTTAGCGTCCCTCACGACTTCCCGAGGCCGATACTGTCATCGCGCAGCCCAGACACAGACGCCCAGCCGTCTCTGGTCCATCGTGGACGGCAGTTCGTACCCTCGGACCAGGCCGGCCTTCCTGGTCCACTTGTCACGCTACTGCCCCGGTATTCCACTGTACAAAAGACCGATCTAGAGACAACCGAGTGGTAGAAGATCTATCGCTTTCTCCAGAAGACCCGAGTCTCCTCTGGAAATAAAGGCCACGCAGCACAGGGCCTCGGCGGCGCTTGTCCTCTCCAGCCTGGTGTCCAGGTGCACCCCTGAATAGTGCGAGAACCGCACACAGAACTGTCTCTAAAGGGAAAACCGGGCACAAAAAGAGGAGCAAACACTAGAAAAACACTCAAACTGGCCAAAATAAACACAACCAGCACCAGGCAGCTGCTTAGCACGATGACATTTTGTTTACCATTGTGGTGCTCTGGTACTGGCGCTGGTCGTATCCGGTGCTGCAACTGTTTATTCAGTCATTCATTCGTTTGTTCATCCGTTCATTTGATCGAGCATCGCTGCGTTAAATCGTACTTTTCCCGCAAAGCATCGATGGACATACAGGCATATTTTTTCTGAAACACGTGCGCTCTGGCAAATAAACCACTGCACATTGCTTACTGAAGGGAAACTCTTAAATATTCATGCCTTCCAAAAGTGTTTTCTGAAATGTATTAGTATTTATCAGACCACGGAGGTATTCTTCCCCAGATGGAAGAAGCGGTCCGCCCAGCGGGGGTCCACTGCCATTATGAATGTAGTTCAAATTCTACAGTTTTTAAACTTCATTCTGGTTGATCTAACCGTGTTTTACACGCAGGAGGACTGGGACTTGCATGTTAACGCGTCAGGGCGGTCCCCCCCCGTCTGCCGTACTCTGGGACGTCGGGCTAAAGGCAAGGCGGTAAGGAGCTGAGCGGGAGCCCGGACCGAGAGCAGATATGACCGCGTCGGCAGGACATCTCAGCAGGGGTCCGGAATGCAACTAAAATCGAATTTTTCATCCTATGTGGAAACAGTGGAGACGTCTGCTGCTGCCCGGGGGGGGGTCTCCGCGATGGCGTCTTAACTCCCCGGGAGCTGCGGGACCTGGGAAGACCGCAGCTCGAAGTGCACGAGGTCGTCTGAGGACAGTGCCGGGTGATGACGGAGAGGAGAAAAGTATAAACACTAAAAATATCGTGAAAAAGGCGCTAAGTTAAGATACTCTGCTGCACCTGNCGGAATGCAACTAAAATCGAATTTTTCATCCTATGTGGAAACAGTGGAGACGTCTGCTGCTGCCCGGGGGGGGGTCTCCGCGATGGCGTCTTAACTCCCTGGGAGCTGCGGGACCTGGGAAGACCGCAGCTCGAAGTGCACGAGGTCATCTGAGGACAGTGCCGGGTGATGACGGAGAGGAGACAAGTATAATCACTAAAAATATCGTGAAAAAGGCGCTAAGTTAAGATACTCTGCTGCACCTGCTGACTGTGAACACCACCTGCTCGCCTCACTTTCTTATCTATTTACTTACCATCCTACCAACTACGTGTTTAGTCTGTCCTGTCCAGTCTGCCCGTTTACCACACCGCGTACCCCGGTGGGCGAGGAAGCTGAACCTCGGACCTCTGATAACTTCACCAAATCAGAGCAGCGAATCCACGCCGGTAGAATTCCGACAAACACCGACAGCTCCGCGAAAATACAGAGAGACCCGTCATCAGATTCGCAGGAATGTCAAGCATTTAAAAAACACAACAACGTGTTATTTTAGCACCAGGGAGACGAGTCGAAGACCGAACTTGCGGGAACTATCCGTTTTCGAACCGACGTCGACTCAGCGGCGTTTAACATGGGACAGTCGTCAACCAAGCAGCTGGCGCAGCTTCTTCTCCTATTTCCCTTCCGTCAAAGTGCGTCCATCTGGCTGTGGAATTAACAGTGACTAAGATTTGTTGACTTTGTTTTTACAAACAACAGCAATTTAGCCCAAGCAAAAGAGCAGCCCTGAATATTTTAACCATCTGCCGGTGATGCATACATCCAGCAGACTGTATACCATATGGTCTGGGAAGTGTCCCGAGTTGCACTTCAGCGCAGGAATTATTGACAGCCTGCGCTGTATTTATTTATTTTGGCTTTATTCAGCCCTGGAGGAAAAGGCCACTTCTTCTCAGCACGAGGCTGCGCTAGGAGAACAGCCAAAGACACAAGTCCAAACAGACGCGGAGGATTTTCCTCACTGACCGGCACGAAATCGTGTTCCTCCTCTTCCACAGCGTTTCTGCAGCCGTTCAGCTCGTGGTCGTCCAGCTCCAGCTTTTGAAGGCCGCAGCATCCAGGATACGTGCAGAGATGTGCTCCTAGGGCCACTTTTCTCCATCCTTCGGCTTCCTTACTCAACAGGCGACGGTTGGATGTGACAAAGGCCTAACTAAGGGAGCCCAATAAGCCGAATTTCGCCTCCACCCGTTTCTCCCCTCTGTGAAGTTCCCAGCAAATGGCTCTTCTCCAGCAGGCCTGACGTCGGAGTGAAATCCACACAAAACGAAACATAAATTGTCTCTTCTTGCATCCAAGAAGTACCGCTGTCCGCGTTCATGCCGTGTGTGACACGTGTAAATGGTGTTTCCCCAAATCTGCCTTTGTCCCCGGAACACGTCACAGAACGAAAAAAGGTGTATCGGTACAAAAGGGCGTGCCTTCTGCCTTCTTCCTGCTTGTTCGTTTGCTTTTACGTTCGAGTTTTACAAACATCCTTTACGTCCTTCTCCTGCTCCGCAGCCCATGAACCTACAGCGTGGATGGGATGTCAGGCCGTTCAGACTAAACCAAGACCTGAAACCGGGCAACGGAGTGTAACTTAAGTGCAGAAGTGTTCGTGTTGGTATTTGGTCACTTCTGCCTTTCTGACTTCACTTTATTTTGACCTGTTGCTTCTCCCAGCGTCACCGCCTGTCACGTGCTACCCCGCACCCGGGTCTTCATCGCCGTCCTGACGTGTTTTATTGCAGACGTGTGAAGCACAGCATTCAGGAGCCTCCCTTTCTACTCTCTGTGTAACTATGACGCCACAATTGTCAGTCCGTTGATGTGTTTCTTCATGTAAGTTATTCAAATTAGTCTGACGGTCCGCCGCCTACTTTTGTCGTGCACCAGTGCCGACACGCCCTGCTTTACTCGAGGAAAAACACGTGGATTTTTGGCCAAACGCCGCGGAAGACCGAGTCGCTTATGGAACAAACGGACCAGCGACCCGTCGCACCCGCGGCCCAGTCGCCCTGTTCGTGCCGGTCCGGGAACGACAGGCTGTGCTCCTCGGCAAATAATGCAGTCAGGCTGCGGTCTCTGAACGTTCCTCACCAGAAACGAATTGAACATGTCGAGGGTTTGGCGAGGAGCAGCTCTGTGCCCGGTTACCTTTGTTGTCGGCCTTGACCTCATCGAGGAGCAGGTCGTTCTGCCGGTTGCCCAGTACGAAGGCCAGGAAGGAGAGGATGAGGGCATCCAGGATGCCGATGATGGCCAGGATGTAGGCCCAGCGCACGGAGCAGTTGCCCAGGGTATACTTGCCCGTCTCTTCCCCGCACATGTCGCGCACCACCTCTGCGTCCCAGCCGTCGGGGAAGATCATGCAGCCCAGGACCAAACACACGGCTGCAGGGGGCGCGGGACGGTCGAGGAGGCGAGGGGCAGCCATGGGGAAGGGAAGGCGCATGAGGGTAAAGAAGGAGGAGGAGAAGTTAGTCACAGGAATGGGGAATGACAAACCCTTCAGAAAGCGATACTATTTCATCCGCTTCGCACTACAGATGTGAGACGGGGCCCGAAGGTCACCGACGGGGAGTCGCTCGCTCGCGGCACCAAAGCTACGCCCAGGTATTGGGTTCGAATTCCTTGGGGAATCTCTCCGTTTGCACAACGGCTCACCTCATTCACTCGTAAGCCTTACCGTCCCTCGCCGGTTCCGGGCCACCGCTCACTGTGCCGTATCGAGCAGCAGAAGTATGGAACCGCATATTAAGTCTTCCGACTCCCGGGCTACTGTGTCTCCTCCTCTGTCTCTGATCCCTCCAACTCCTCATTCACCTCTTATTATAAGTACACTTTGTGGTGTTTGAGGGTTTTTAAGTTTGACTACAAAGAGCCCTTCCTCCTCGGTGGAATAACATCTCTCCTTACGCTTCAAAAACACCACGGCTCGGCTTCTCATGTTCTCGGGTGTTTGCTGAGCGGTCTTAAACCTTTCCTTGGCCGTGGTCCCTTACAAGAGCTGAGGACCCTGTTCTAGGAAAAATATCCATAAACGAAGTTGTTAAAGTTTATTGCACTGAAGCTTTATTACTTTCATCCTGTAGAAAGTATTAGCAGTTATAGCAGGTGTGCCCCCCATCCAGAGACCCCTAAGGCAGATAGATACAGATATACAGCTATATAAACAAAAATTCCCCTGTGGGGTCCTCAGACTTGGGTCTCCTGCCAGAGGCCTGTTTTTGCTATTCCTAGTAATGTGCTCTTCTGGACTGAGACCGATGTTGTCGCATCTGGGGTCTGATGGAGCCCCTCCACCTGCTTAGGCATTACAGCCCCAGGTGCCTCCGTCACCGATGGGACCACCTTGGTTTTCACCGTCCACATTCTCTCCAGTTCTTCGTTCCATCCCTGGTGTTTCTCCAGCTTCTCAGTAGAAGGAATATGAGAAGCTGGAGAAACACAGAACACATTTAGAACAGATGATGGGACACAGAGAGGAGCATGGGATATGGGGGGGGGGCAGTGAAATGTGCCCCTGCCGCATGGTTTTCTCACATAACTTTGTGTTGCAATTAGTTTAGTGTGAGTCTCAATATTCCCTCCAGCCAAGCCCCCCCCCCCCCCCCCCCCNCCCATAACTTTGTGTTGCAATTAGTTTAGTGTGAGTCTCAAAATTCCCCCCCGCCCAGCCCCCCCCCCCCCCCCAGCACACGCCTATTAAACCCCATCACTCTGACCTTGTTGTTTATCCCCTACCGTTCAGCATATCTGGCCCCAAGATGAAGATCAGCTCTCCAAAAATATCTCACTCTGGAAAGATGTGGCGCTTTGAAGTTTCTCTGCTTTTTTCCCCCTTTACCCCTCATCAGATATTTGTGAACCAGCGCTGGGAACTTCAAAGCTCCAGGCGAGCTGGTGGAGCCGCTCCGCACAGGCTGGCCCACTTTCAGTGCCTGTGCCTCATCTCTCCGGTCCTTTCCGCCCCCCCCCCCCCAGTGCGTCATTCAATCATTCAGAGGCGGAATCAATGCAGCTGCTCAGAATCAAAATCAGGATCACTAAATCACAGAGAGTGGTGTGTGTGTGTGTGTGTGTGTGTGAGAGAGAGAGAGATCTGTGTGTTGAGGTTTCGGATGTAACCTGTCACCAGCCTCACTTCTCTGCCTGCAGTTCCTCTGCTGGGGATGAAGTGACTGCACCTCATGTTGTGTGTAAGACGCTTTTAAATAATTATCATTTATTTACTTCTTTAAAACCCCTGTAAATAAAAGCTTGAAAATATGCAGCATTTAATTTATTCGCAGTTTAGATTCTGTGAAACACTCTCATACAGTTTACATATATAAGTACAGTACTGTGCAAAAGTCTTAGGCACCTGTGGGAAAAATGCTATAAAGCGAGGATGGTTCCAGAAATAATGCCATGAATACTTATTAATCGATAAACCTTCTAAAAAGTGCAGGAGACAAAAAAAACCTCAGTCAGATCAATATTTGGTGTGACCACCCTTTGCCTTTAAAACACCATCAATTCTCTTATGCAAACTTGCATGCAGTTTAAGGCAGAGGTCGGTAGGTTCTTCCAAACTGGCCACAGTTCTTCTGCACACTTTGACTGTCTCTGCATGTCCTCCCAGACTGACTGGATCATGTTGAGATGAGGGCTCTGTGGGGACCAGACCGTCTGTTGCTGAAGATAGTCGTGTATGACTGAGATTGGGTGTCTGAGGTCATTCTCAGGCTGCACAACCAGAAACCTCCCTGATGGTGGATAAGACTCTACCTGTACTTCTCAACACACGTTGAAGTTGCATGACTAACACTTCTGCACAGTGTACTGTATTACTGTGAAAGAGATGCGGGGTTGGGGGGGCAGCAACGTACCTATCTGAAATTACTCTAGTAAAGATTAGCCAGCTGTAAAAATGTGGGCATCATTCTAAGAAGATTAATGCTGTAAGTTGTTCTGGGGAAATCTGTCAGATAAGTAAATAAATGCATAAATAAACAAATGATGATGATGATAATAAAAATAATAATAATAATAGTAATAATAATAATAAAAGCTCAGACTACATGGAATGAAGAGGCACATTGACTGTGTCCTCTGATGGGACAGTTATGAAGGGGTGAGGTTTGCTGTTGAACTTTGAAAAACAGTTTTAAATCTGGTTTGTGTCCATGTCTGTGTAAAAATTCTTTTCTTTGATTTAGGTCCCTAAAAGTCGAACCAGTTTTTATTATTCTTGTTATTAATTCTGAGTTGACACCTTTCTCCAGAGCAGCTTGCAGTGATTCATACATTTATCCAGCTGGCTGGTTTGCAGTCGGGAACATCAGGGTTTCTCAAGCCTTCCTCAAGGGTCCTACAGCAGGAGGAGGAGTCAACTCTGTGTCTGATTCAATAAAGTGCAAAATGATGGCTGGATAGATAGATAGATAGATAGATAGATAGATAGATAGATAGATAGATAGATAGATGGATGGATATTAGTCAGGCACCAGCGTAAAACAGGAATGGATGAATAAATAAATAGTGTAAGTTTGTACGCATGATGCTATAAATAGTAATGCTAAGAAAGACTTAAAAATTGTGTCCTTTTGTGATCTTTCATTGTTCCTGGAGACGCCGTACAGATGGGATCACCAGCGTTTCCCCACAGTTGCTGTTCATTAAACGGAAGAAGACAGAACCGTACATTTCAAGAAGCGAAAAATGCTAGTTTTTAGTACGAAGATGCAGTGAACAAGGCGAACGGTTACGCCTGAGTCTACAGCCTCACCGAAACTTAAACGTGCAGTAAAGATTCATTCCAGGGTTTCATCTACTGGGACCAGCAGCAGCAGAAGGATTAAAGCATCTGCAGGATTTTAACACCCGCATTTTTACCACGCTTGTCCACTCCTCCTTATGACCCAATTTCGCTTTGCGAGTTTGTATAAATCATTACTTTTCCCCCCGTTTGGTTCGGATCAAATGCGTCTGTGCCGCGTGCCTCTCTTTGAACTCAGCTCCAGAAAAAAAAAGGAGAAAAGAGGAAGGACGGTTGCTGTAGCAACGGAAAGGAGTGATGCCAGGACCGGTCCCAGGGGTCTTTTTTTAGCATTAGTACCTTGTGAAGAACACAGCACAGCACTATGGGGAGGCAAAGGCAGAGCACAGGCTGGGCTAACACACACACACACACACACACACACACACACACACACACACAGAAACGGAAATGGGTTGATGTTCACTGCAGTACAGTAATGCTGGATTAGAGTACAGGGTGGGTTAGGCCGTTTTGCATCAGAAGTTAGAAGCGGTTCTTGAAAACGGTTTGTTAAAGAACTTGAATGAAGGATCTGCTCTGCATCTGCCCAGAAAAAGCTAGAACATATCAGTAATTCCCCTGGGATGTGCAAAGCATCCATGTATCTTTGGACCAGACTGTTGTTCATCTCTGCTGAGCCGTTGTTGACGTAGGGACGACCGCAGCTTCTCGTCGCAGCTTCGCGTTTGCAGCTCTCTGCTTCTCCCTCACAGTTTCCAAGGGGAAATTTCCTTTTCGAACCTTCAGAAGCCGACGAATCTATATGCAGCGTCACGTGCAAAACATGATCCCGCTTCAGGCGCAGAGTTCGGGAAAAGTCGGCTGTACTTTGCTCCCGCAGACGTGTCTCACTGATGGTTTCGGGAAGGTTGTTGCATCTGATCTCAAAAGCACAGTTCTCCTTCTGCTTTTGTCTCCAGGATTTCAAGGGTTATAAAGTCTCGCAGTTTCCAAACAGGACCGCAAGCCGAATCGTACGGCTACTTCGGCACTTTCAACTCCTCGGCACAAGTCGTTCGCCCGTTTCTCCTCGTCGCGACCCACCGAATCGGTTCCGGTTGAACACGCAGGTCTGCTGCCTTCGTCTCAGGCCGTATCTCTGGAGAAGAACCGACATCTCGCGGGAGTTTCTCGAGGCCACCGATGCTCCGCTTCGTCGTCGACGTACGAGCGCATCGATAATTCGCGACGGCGACCGTGCGGCTTTTCCTAACTGCCGTAGCAGACGTGCCATCGCGTGGGTCTGCGCAGCAGCGCGTCCGGACAGAGGAGCAGCAGATTCCACTAAACAGCCCACTGCTCACCCTGCATTGAAGCACGACACGCTGGACACATTTCACAACCATTTTGCAGAGGGCAAAACACACACACACACACACACACACACAAAGTTCAAGACACACTAAATACACAGCAGTCGTGCAGGTCGCTCCTCTCAAGACACGGCTCACAAAGCCAGGGAGGAAGGCATTGGGTGGTGGGGGGGGGTATAAAAACCAAAAACAAATGATTCTCTTTTGGAGACTGTGCAACACTGGCACAGCTGATGCAAGTTCCAAGCAGGGGAAACCATGGCAACCGTTGGGAGGGGGGGTGCAGAGGGGTACCGGAGGCTGCAGCAGTCATGTTGTCAGCCTTCTGTTGTGGGTGCTGGAGCTTCTCATCTGGGAAGAGCGACAGGGTGAAGGAGCAGAAGGCTGGACACAGGCGCCAGGGCGATGCTAGTGTAAAACCGGGCTCTTCCTCAGCTTTACCTCGCCTTTGACCACAGCGTTACCGGAGAGCCGTTTGACGCCCCCCACAGGAAAGAAGCCAATGATCACTTGTAGCATCATTTTTAAATAAACCAGGGCTGAAATACGGCAGATTAATCCGCGAAGCGCATCGCTGACCAGCAGCGCTGTGGAATGAATGGCGGTCGAGCTGTTAAGAGAAGAAAGGTGTGGACATGAGCTCGTGGCCCAGGATGTCATCGAGGCGCAGCTGTTTTGTCACCAGTCGCCCCCCCCCCCCCCCCCCCCCCGG
>UFQX01000390.1:282237-296801 GCA_900497675.1 Arapaima gigas | reverse complement strand
GTTTTTTCACCCGGCCCCCCCCCCCCCCCCCACCGCTGGGCTTAAATGACAGCCCAGTCCCTCCACACCACGCTGTTGCCGCCCATGATCTCATCAGATGATCACTTTTTATTCGAAATACGACTTCCCTGCGGCGCTCGTGACCGAGAAGCACGGCAGGCTTGTTAGGGCTCCTCCCGCGGAATCTGCTGAGTCATCCACGTTGTTCCCTTTCTCGCCGGCGCAGGTTCCCACGTTCGGTTTTGTTAAGCCTCCGGTAAATGTCACAGTTGTGCGTCACGGAAGTTTTGCCCGTATGTGCCAGTCAGAGAAACCCATTTTTCCCCTTCGCCACAAACCCTTTATCAGCATCAGTCGGGGTGGCAAGAAATAAGGCAGCGACGGCAGATCAGAGGCCTGTCAGTGAGACAAACTGACAAATTCCAGTGTAAACAGGTGTCGGTTTTGCGTGTCTCTCCAACAAATTGTGATTCTGCATAATATTTCCTATTTGAACATTTGGCAGATTCACCCGAGTTCAGCTCACGAGCAGTAGTCTCAGTGCCCCTGGAGAACCTCCTCCTTCACCGGTCGTATGAGAGCCAAAGCAAAGCCGTGAATTTAAGAACTAACCTGGAAAGTGGAATATGTTTATTCTGGCTTCCGCGGCGCCAGTGAAATTGTTTATTGCACAGGGGCGTGGGGATCCCTGGCGTCCCAGTCTGGGGTGGACCCTCCGCTCAGCCCTCAGCTTCCTAGAATCGCTACGGCTACGATCAGACAAACGGATGGATTCGGTGGATGTTTAAAGTGTGCGCTTCTCGCAAAAGAACAGGCCGAATCCTCAGAGCCTTCGAGAAAATAGGACCCTCTTTGCCTTCTAAACCTGACTCGGTATTTACTTCAGGCCTTCTGGCCCCACATCTCCCCACACACTGAAGATAATGAGGAACAGACACCTCAGCGACAAACGGGGACACACGGGTAGTTCTCTGCCACCACCGCTGTGCAGATGCTGACTGTAGAATGAGCGAGACTGAGATGTCGAGACTGACTGCGACGTTGCCAGACTGAGGCCACAGCAGGATCTATCTGCATACGGCGCACGTGGCAGCGAGGATTATGACACCCGCACAGTCGCTGCTCCTGCTGATGCAAGACTGCCGGCTCGGTTGCTCTGCTGTTTATGGCAGAAGGAGCCGGGGTCGATCCTCAGCTCCTCCGTCTTTCTGGCAGCGCCACAAACTGCCGACTTGGGCTGCCACTCTTTTGGCCAGCGTGCGATCACGTACGCTCAACCTGGGCCTTGGTTGTCCCTTGAGAAGCCCTCAGGTTGGGCAGGCAGAGCCTCAGTGAAGAGTGGAAGCCAGAGACCTACAGAAGAGTGAGCAGGTGGCACCAGAGTCTGACAGGTTAAACCCTCTGGTGGCTGTAGAATCTAAGGATCTGGACTGAAAACATACAACAAAAAAAATTCCCACCCAGTTTTCCCCTGTGGCAGGAAATTTTTCTGCTAGTACTTCAGCTGTTCCTGGGATTGCGCTCTTCTAGACTGATGTTGTCATGCCTGGGATCCGAACCAGCTTGGGTGTCGCAGTTCTCCTGTCACCAATGGGACCACTTTGTTTTCACCTTCCACATTCTTTCCAGGTCCCCTGTCATCCCCTGGTGTTTCTCCAGCACCTCATATTCCTCCTTCACTCAGAATGTCCACCTTTATCTATTTATCTATTGCCATTATACCTGGTTGGTTGGCCAGTACCTGTTTATCTGTCTGGGTGTTGAAGTCCTACAGGATCTTGAACATGTTAACAATATCCACTTCCACTAATGACCGAGGTGAAGGTGGCACATTCTCCACTGCTGCCCAACCAGTCTCAATGTGGCATTTGTATTTAGCAAGCAGAGCTTCAGGATGTGCAAGCACATCAAAGGGGCTACTACATACCCACCAAAGCTCCGAAAGAACGTGTACATTGGGTTTTCTAACGGTGTGGACGGTGTCTGCAATGTCTCCATTTTAAGAAGGTGGAATTGTCCCGGTTTCAGTACAGGAGCATGCTGATTTACCCCAACAGCATCATTTGGGGAGAAGACCAATTCAAAAAAAGGAAGCTTAGGCTGATAGCCAAGGTTTCTGGATGCTGACTCAACATAAGGTTCAAAGTTCAAGATGCTGGAATCCATTCTTCACCTGACGGTCACGTTGAGCGTGCAGCAGAGCCGCTAATGGGTTACGACCCCGTAAGGAAGCGTTGTGTTCGCACTTCACCGCTTCTCAAACAGGGTGCAGTTTGCTGCCGGTTGTTGCCAGGCAGATGTTGCTGCATTTTGAACCAGAGCGAAGCACCGGAGCTGCACAAAACGTCGCCTGTTTAACAAGCCGCACGGCCGGTCCGTTCCTCCTTCTGAGCCAGGTGCCACGGAAGATGGCCGGGGAGGAGAGAAATAAAGGAGCGATTTTGGAAGGAAGCACGTTCGCTAGCCCTTGTCACGCCTTCCACAGAAGAAGCCCAGATGTTTTCATCCTCCGAGGTGTGTTTCACAGCTATATTTAGAAAGCTGTCGATGCACCTTTCCACTTCAGTGCATTTAGATCGGTGCTGTTTTTGTTTTACACTATTCCGTGCACCGTTTCTGGGGAACGCTGGTCTGTCACAATACGACGGCTGCAGCGTTTCTACTAGGGTGGGAGGGAGCAGAGAAGCAGCTGATTTATTAAATAGAATAAAATGTGACTGAGAGGGGTGGGAATAAAATAATAACAAGCAGCTTGTGAGGGTGGGCCGGGGTTTGGGGGAAGCGTAAAATTATAATAACTAACGTCTTTCCTTACATAACAGCTCATTTCGAACCAGTGCTGCTGGGAAACAAAGACAAAAATAAGGAGCAGCAGCTGTGGTTTCGACACTGGAGCACATGGCCGGCGGTGAGGAAACCTGACCGCCGTGCAACACCCTTCACGTGTCGGAAGGGAGGGAAAACGAAAACCGGGCGACAGGCATATTCACCTGAAAAAGTGGGTTTTTTTTTAATGCTTCACTCACCGGCCAGTTTATTAGGCACAGGTGGGCATTTATGCAGTACATGAAGCAGCAGTATCTTCAGTTACTGTTTGGATTGGAAGAAGACTAGAATGGGCAGGACGTGTGGTCTAAGTGACTTTGACAAGTCACTGTGGGCAGGGAACCCTGCGGAAACAGGTTCAGCCCCTACGGTCAGCATAGGATCCTTCCGAACGGGTGTACCTAATAAAGTGGCCGGTGAGGGTATTCAAGCTTAACTAGAACTCTCCTGTGTAAAAATGGCCACAGAAATGCAGCCAGAATGTTATAACCCAACCTACTGAACAGCGGAGGGAAAATATGACCGTTAACAGGACAGCAATAGTAGTTTGAGTTCCTTCCTTAGATTGTTAGAAAAGTCTTAAACCTGTCGTGATGTCCGGGTCCTGACAATTCTGCAGAGGCTGGACCATGGGAGGTCATGCCTGCTCACTTGATGCCTAAGAAAGCAGTTCTGATTCTATCTGCTTTGCTTGTGTAGCCAGACAATACTGACAGTTGAAGATCTTCTCAAGCTTGTGACATAAAACAGAACCACAAAACGCAGAAGCACCGGCTTCCATATGCACCTCATTCCCTTCCCTTCGTTCCATTCCATCCCCTGTGACTTTATCAGAGGACTACGCTCAGCTTTTTTGGGGCCGTCTGCACCAGTGGCTCCCAGGAGGTCTCACTTTGCATCACTATTACAGACCTCTTGGGCACATTAGGAGCACCTGGGTGGGACGGGGGGGTGGGCGGTTGTGGAAAAATCCACTGAGTCTCACACATGGAATGAAACCTGCAAGTTATCAGTACCGGAGTAGTGGTGGATAAACCTGGCGCATGACTCGCCCACCTAATGAAGATCAGAAGTCTGAGAGTCCATTCATACACACATCGCTTCATTATTTCGGGCTTTTGTCACAATTGCGACTTTTAAATACTGAGAGGGACACCCTGTGGCTGGGGGACGTTCACCGGCATCTGAAGGTGATGGCAGGCGCTCCCCCTGACAAGGGAGTGGGGAGACGATGTCCCAGCCCTGACTTGGTCCCCTTCGTGAAAACAAGTCTTCGCGACTGGCGAGCCGATCGATCGCTTCCATATAAATGGGGCTGAGTTAGAGCCAAGTGCTGCAAAGGTAACATCTGCATCTCCATCACCACCGACCGGTCTTTGCGCACGTCGAGCTCGTGCAGAAAGGCAGGCCGCCCTTTGATTTCTGCCCGGAAAGTCTGCTTTGTTTTCCTCACGCTCGGTTACTCCTCTGCATCGCTATGCCGCCGCATCGATGCCGTTCTGGACGTCCGCTGTATCCGGAGGAGCGACGGTGACGTCAAGGCTCTTGTAAAGGCTCGTCTCTTTCAGTTCTTTCTTCCTATCGGTCCCCTGGAGATCGTGCCAAACCGTACGAGATCTCGGGTCAAATGGCAGGGAGTTCCTCATCTCAGAAACATCTGCCGCGCCCCTTTCTTTAGCTGGACGCCGTAATTGACCGTAACTGTAACGGCGGTTGATGCTTTGATTGTTTCGTGAGTAATATGAATGTTAAAAATGCCAAAAAAAAACCCCGCATCTAGATTCGTGTAGTAAAATCCCGTGGGCGAACCACGGCTGGACGAACGGACGGGAAACCGAGAAACCGTCTCTGATCTTTGAATCTGAGGTCGGCGGCCGACCGCCTGACCGTTTGCACGTCGTGGCGGTTTATGAAACACGTCGCTGTTGTTTCGCTGTACGGTTACAACGTCCTTCTTCCTCTCAGGCCTCAGGCCCTTGGCTCGGCCCCGCAGGGTGTTTTCTCCGGCTCATCGTCTGCCAGCGTTGAGAGAAGACTTTCCTTCTACATCTCTCAGCGTCTGTTACTCTTCCCGCATGGGAGGGGTTCGAGGGGGTGATGCAATCCACACGATATTACATAAATGTGCGTCCACATGTGAGCCGCGTGATTTCTGCCTCCCTGGCAGGAGAGAAAAGGTGAACGAGGAGAAAAGATAATAAATAAAAGGCGAAGGGCTCAGTGCTGGGCTGTACCAGAGCGGGATTAAGACCTGGCGAGGAGCGTCTGCCCAGCCCCGCAGCCTCCTGGCAGACCGCACAGCCACGGCACGGGGCCCGGGGGCCGATTAAACTATCGTCTCTCCTCAGGGCGGCGAGCATTAGGCCCACGTCCAATCCCATTAGACCACTTCCTCTCGGGTCGGCGCGGCGCCGCAGCCCCCTGCCGGCTCCACTCATCTGAGGAGAGGATGATCTGGAAGGCGTGGGCGAGCAGCGGCGCGTCCCACGCTCACGATCGCGATGCACACGATGCCCACGTACACGCGCCCCGCCGTGTGTCCCCCGCTCGCCCGTCACCTGCGCGGTACACACTCCCGCTCCGCGTCCCCAGTCAGTCCAGCTGTGCTGCCCCCTGGGGCTCATTCCTCTCAGGTAACCAACTGGTCTGGACCACCTTTATTTACTTATTCACATGTGCTGGTATGAATGTCACACTGATTTAGTCCTGCATCTCTGTCACTCTGGACACCATCCTGCCGTCACCTCAAGCAGGATTAAGAAAGAAAGCTATCTGTCTGTCTGTCAGTCTGTCTGTCTGTCTGTCAGTCTGTCTGTCTGTCTGTCTGTCAGTCTGTCTGTCTGTCTGTCTGTCTGTCAGTCTGTCTGGTTCTCTGTCTGTCTGTCTGTCTCTTTCTCTGNCATCTCTGTCACTCTGGACACCATCCTGCCGTCACCTCAAGCAGGATTAAGAAAGAAAGCTATCTGTCTGTCTGTCTGTCTGTCAGTCTGTCTGTCTGTCTGTCTGTCAGTCTGTCTGGTTCTCTGTCTGTCTGTCTGTCTCTTTCTCTGTCTGTCTGTCTGTCTGTCAGTCTGTCTGGTTCTCTGTCTGTCTGTCTGTCTATTGGTCTGTCTGTCTGTCTGTCTGTCTCTTTCTCTGTCTGTCTGTCTGCTTCCCCTGGGAGGGGTGGATTATGAGAGGGCGGTGTGAGAGCCGCCTCGGTGACGAAAGCGCCGGCAATCCCCGCACGGCTGGAGATCAGCAGCGCGCGGGGGGCCAGCGCAGGCCACGGCGTCACCCGAATGACGGACGGGGCTCGCTCCTCTCCTCCCCGCTTGCGCCCACTGTTCTCACTGCCCCCCCCACTGTGCTCATTCAGGCCTTAAACCAACACTTCCCATCTATTTTTGTTTTGCTTGTCCTGAGAATCACACACCGCTTTCCCAAATAACAAGACACGCAGAGGGAGGCAGCCGCTCAGGTCAATTTCACTGCAGGACAACGCAGGGAATCAATGAAAAGCATGTTGCCTTCCACCGCCTTAATGCGCTGTAATGAACAAAGTCTAATATGACACCCTCCGTTTCTCTCAGCAGACATCATGCCACAAAAATACCCACGTACTCGGGAAGCGAGCGGACTGCGGCAGCAGACAAACTATGCGGAAATCGATTTCTTGCCTTCTAGCTTTGAATGGCCAACACGGATTTGGTCCGAGAGAACTGAACCGGTCAGCTGCCCTGGTTTTTATGCTCAGAAATGCTCGGTGATACTTCCTCACAACACCTGGTGACCAGACCGCCGGGAAACTTGGGCCTCGTCCTGCGGATGTTGGGCGTCCAGAGGAGGACAGACCCTAAGCGCACCACAGAAGCCCACCTTCCTCTGGGTTACCAGAGGCAAAAATCGGAGCAGAAGTGGCGGCGCGGAGCGGTCCGGGTGCCGGCTCTCCCTCTCGGACCTCGGTCAGGCCACACTAGCCAGGGAGCCAGCGGTAGTATCAGCAGGGGGCCGGTTCCTTTCCACCGACGCCGTGTTTCGCCGGTCAGCGGAACACTGTACGGGATTTTATTAATCCCGTGTAATTTGACTCCGGGATCAGTAACAGTGAAGATGTGTTTGTCTGTGTGTGAGAGTGACGGACCCAGAGGGACACAGTAGAGCAGCATGCAGGAAAAAAGTGGGATAAATACTTTTCATCCCGTATAAAAGTGGCTGAACTAAGACAAACATCTGGCTGAAACCACAACTGTAAACCAGCGCTCCCTGACCACAGGGCAGGAAGGAAGCTCACATCCACATCTGCACAGCACAACATCCAGCCTATTTCCATGCTCACAGCTTTGAGCTCAGGTTTCCTTGCTTTGCCTTTTTGCTGTGTTTTCTGCAGCTCAGCACAATGTGAGCTGTTGCACTTCCACCTGTGGAGAAGACCCCTTACACCCACGCCGGGTGACAATGGCAGCAACCCCCCGGTGAGAGACTGCCACCGTTTGCCACCCGCGTGGCTCCACCGCCACCTTGAAGGCACTTTGAGGGCAAGGGAACACGATACCGGGACCTCGAGAAGATCTTCACGGGAAGCCTGAAGCAAGACGAACGAAAAAAATACGCCTGTCCCACGTTAGCTCTTCTTTATTTACCCCTGAAAACTGATTTAAAAATTTAACAAAAACAGACAATGAAATAACTCTAACAGAATAAAGTCTTCACTAACATGAAAGAAATGTGCCTTTTAAAATACCTACACACATCCTTTCCCTCAGACCTACCTACATACACACATACCCACCGACTTACATCCGCACACGTATGTGAGTATGTATGTATGTGCGTAGATATGTACGTAAATAGGTAGTAGAATCTACACACATCCTCACATACACACCTGTCCACCTGCATACAAACCCACATTCATACATACTCAAATTTCCCCCCAAGTTACCTCACCGGGTCTCCTTTGGGGGGTTGGAATCGAAACTGCTCTCAGATTCAGTACTAACACCTCCTGTTTGTCTTGCGAGACACCACAGCAGAAAGTGCGCCGTGTGGAGCCGAGGTTCAGAACGTGTCATGACAGCCATTCCGGGAAAAGTAAGTACTAAACAGCAGCTTGTTCAGGTGACAGTCTAGATGGGCATCTTACTGGGTCCTGAACCCGCCCCTGTCTGCTGGAGTGGCTGCTTAGAACGTGCAGCTGCCCTCCATCCCTCCTTCTCACGTACCAGAAACCTTCTGCGTCGGCCTTCTGTCACTGGCTGCGCTCTAATATCTGCAGAACCCATTTCTTTCCTAACTGCATCTTCCATATTAATCCCCTAACAATGCGATCTGTCCTGCTTCAGCGATGCTTCGTTCTCCAGCCCTTCTCTGTTCTTGGTCGTCATACGACTTCTGAAAGACTTTTCCCTGAACGCACAACACAGCTAAAGGGGGACCAGTTCTCCGCTCTTTAAGGTCTGCATTTAAAACCCCCCGGTGGGGCAGCGAGAGAAACCGCGTCACAATTCCTTCCCCTCCTACTGCCACCGTTCCTGGGTCGACTTCATCCATATACGCTGCTTCTGCCGAGCTGGTTCAACCAGGGAGTCTTGGCAAGAGTTTCTCAGAAAAATCTCAGTTGATGGACATCTTAAAAATGGAGTCAAACTATTTTCACCAGCACCTGTGTCCTGTTCCACGGAGGCCGTTTGACTTTTTCCATCTTTCCGTTCCCTGTGTCTACCAGACTCGCCGCAGCGTTGGGATGTTTCTGCTACGTGACCAAAAAATATCTACCTAATTTGAAAATGATATTTTTCATTATTCAAGGGCAGCTCTAAGGACCACCCACCTGAAGCTGGTTTAACCCAGGCGGGGGGCACAACACGGACTGGCTGTGATTTATTACAGGAGTAAAGTTCTTAAAAAACTTGATGGAAATGTTGGTGAATAGGACGCCTGCTTTCGTCCTAAAAGACAACAAACCTAAACGAATAATTTTTGAGAAAAAGAAACGTAAAGCAGAGCTGTGAAATCCAGGTTATATTTTCACCCAGTTACAGTAGTGCAGGCTGTCTGGAAGACCCACTAATCTCCAACCGCACCGTGTGTTTCACTGAAAGCCCACCAGCTCCCAGCCCCCATTATCTGGCTCTGAACCTCCTCTTCTCCAGCCAGAATGAGAAGCAAAGCCATAAACATTTCACTGTGGTTCTGTAGGCTGTGCGGTGCAGCGGTCAGCATCCATCACTTCTCCACGAAGGGATCGCTGATAAAACACAGCATACAGACGGCACTCTGGGGGGGGTCCTTCTTACCAACAGCCATTCGCCTCCACGATGTCATTCAGGAGCTCGATAGCTTCTCAGCTGAGAGAAGCGGGTAAATACTGCGTGACCCCAGCACTGTTCCAACGCCCGCGCTGCCATTTGTCATTCGTCCCGAGTGTAACTGTGTCACCTTGTCTGATGTGCGCCTGGTTATTATGAGTCGTGTGGGTGTGAAATTTCCTGCAGGAACCAATAAAGTAAAAAACCATCCACCCCACCCCCCCCCATCCCCATGTTCCACACACCCATATAAAGATGCGGAGCAGAAATAAATCTGTGAAGGGTGGATGAGCCGAGGTGCTCAGCCAGACACGGCGAAGAAGGACTCCCAGCAGAGGCTCACGTGTGTTTCGGCCCCATTAATTTGCCCCGTGTCTCATTAGCAGTCCATGTGGGGTAATGGACGTCCACGAGGGCCATATGACAAGGGTTTTCGTGCTCAGCCATCCTGAGCAGTAGCAATCTGTTACACACTGCCTCCTCACCCCCCACGGCCCCGCTTAACCAGGACACCAAGCAGCCTTTCCCCCTCTCCTCAAACAGCAACGCCGCTCTTGGTCCACAAGTACTGATCCTCTGCTAGAAACGAGAGGAAACGGTAAATCGGAACACCTGTCTGATGGGGGGGCGTAAGGAGAAGATGGGTGGGGATCAAACCCCTCACGGTCCACACAGTAAGACAGCAGCGCTACCCAACGGGCCACTCCGCTGAAGAGGGGGGAAGGGGAAGAACTCCTGTCGAGGGATGCGGGGGGTAACATACAGCAGGCGGACTAAACAACCGAAACACCACCTGGAGAAGCGGCGCCTTGATGCGAGATACGAAGGCGACACGAGGCGACTAACAGCGATCCAGAGCGGCGGAACAGCGGGAAACCGTCTCAAAAGTTAGGAACATGTTACGTGTCAAATGCGGGCCAACAGTTTGGGCAGGGAGGACCGGCGACGGGGGCTGAGGATCACCGACAGGGACAGACGGACACGTCACGAGAGAGATGCCAAGTGCCGCTGCAGGTCGATCCCAGAAATGACCGCAGGATGGAATCAGCACCTGTGTGACCAGGTAAACCGGTCTTAGGTGGCTTCTGACGGCCCATTTGTTCCCCTGGCTCAGCGACACCTGTACTGTTTGTTTGTGGGTGGACGCGTGACGGATTTCTCGCCGCGTTTAAACCTACAAACGCAGCACGTGACGGGAATGTCCCGCTTACGTTCATAGTGAGCACAACAAAAGGGGGCTTGAAGAAGATCTACGGCAGCAGCAACATCGGCCTGGCGTTTATGTTTCGCCGTAGACGACGAGTGTGCGGACAGGGAGTATTTAGGCGGGATAAGTTTTTCTGTTAAGCCCCCGCTTTAAACCTGGGGTCTTAATATCAGCATATTAAACATGTAGGCACTACAGGGGGCATCAAGTTGCCAGTCAAAAAACCTGGAGAACAATTTAAGCAAAAAGAAAACTGTGCAGTGTTTCTCGCAGAGGTGTGGAAGGATTTGTCTCCAAATATGTTCAAGTGAGGGAAGGTTTATGAAATGCCCCCCCCCAGAATTCACTCTAAATGACACCACCTCATTTGCATAGCTTGTCACGGAGACGTGCAAAAACGACACAGGGCACCCGGGAGGCTCGGGACTCTGCCGGACCGTTCCGGTCTGCCGACGACTACGGAACCTCTCTGCAAGCAGCGCTGCGGAGTCACGGCACTATAGCTGCCCGTGCTGCGCCCCCAAACCGTGGATTTTCCGCGAAGCACCGCAGGTTAGACAATACGGGGAGAATAACCGTCGGCACGCGCCAAATTTGCTTACATTTCGCCGCGGGAGGCGTTTAGCACCAACAACAGACCCCCGTAATGAAATTCCAAACCCCCCTCCTCGCCTGCCTCGTGTTTGGCAGGAACCCTGAAGCCCAAACCCCCTGGGGAAGATGAGGGAGGAGAAGGACCCAGGAGCTCAAACCCGGCAGCAACGTTCCAACCCCTGGTTTGCGACCGGAGGAGGTGTGACAGGCAAGCAGTCGAGTGACATGCAAATCACAGCAGCACAGCTGTACACAACAGTGTCCTGACAGCAATACCTCTGCTGCTAATAATAATAATAATAATAATAATAATAATAATAATAATAATGACAATGGAGACTGTGTGGGCTGCGTGGGCATCTCATACCGCACAGCAGCTGCATCCAGGCGCACGTCTTGTACACGGTGGCCGTGTTGCAGAAGAAGAAGAGCGCGAAGCAGGCGATGCAGCCCAGGATCAGCACCATGGAGAGCAGCACGAAGAAGGTGGCCGCCTTGAAGGCGCCGGACGGGATGGAGCCGAAGTCCGAGAAGGTGCCCTGGCACGAGAGCTCCCGGCTGGGCGCGCCGCTGCCCACGCAGTAGTGGAACAAGCCGAAGTAGCCGGCCTGGGGGGTGTTCACGCTGTCCCCGATCCAGTAGGGCTGGATGAACACCACCACGTTGATGATGGCAAAGCAGATGGTGAAGATGGCCCAGAGGACCCCGATGGCCCTCGAGTTCCGCATGTAGTTGTCATGGTAGATCTTGGAGGCTTCTTGAGAAGGCAGCATTTTTTTCGCCCCCCCTCCCACCCCCCCCTTTGCTCGTCCTGCCCGCCCTGCGCACCTCTTCCCGGGGATTAGCGCTCAGTTTGCGGCTTTTGCGTTATTTCACACCGCCGATCACGGAGGAAGGAGCAGCGCGGAGTCATGAGCGGACACGGCGCACAGGTGGGACACCTTCTTCTCTACGTGAGCAGAAAGCGCTTCTTCTCAGCCAAGTGCTCGGAGACGGGGTCCATCGGCGCAGCGAGCGTGGATCGGCGGACGGACGGGCGCTCCCTCCACGGCGATCGAACCGGCGACCAGGGCGCTCGTCCGCGGCGCAGCCTCCGTCAGCGCGAGCGGCCGCGTCTCCCGCAAAACCTTTCCGTCCTATAAATAGAAACACGCGTTAAAATACGGAGCGGCGTGTCGACCGCTGCGCCGCTCGCTCCCGCGGCTCCATGGTTGCCTCTCTCCTCCTCTCCTCTCCTCTCCTCTCCTCCTCTCTCCTCCTCTCTCCTCCTCTCCTCTCCCTCCGCTGTCGCCGAGCTGCGCGCTCCCGAGCCGAGGGCCGTGCGTGACTCCGCGTTCACGCGGCTGGCGTTGCAGGACTTTGCGTGGAAGGGGAGTCACGTATGACAGGAGACGATATGCCGGCTGACATTCGCTGCCCTTTTCGATCTTATTTGAATATAACGACGTGGGGGGGTGAAAGAAGGAAGAGGATTCAGGAAACGTGATGTGCGAATATTTAGTGGTGTATAAAAATGTACCTGGACTGTTTGGGGGGGACAACAGGTTGTGCAGCTTTGAGGGCTCTGAAGGTTCCCAGATCCAACCGCACTCCTTCTGTAGACCCCCGATCGGGGTAATTCCTCGTGCTTGTTAGGTTTGGTAGAACCCGTGTGTGTTCAGATGTATTCCCAGGTCCCACAGGACCTTCATGTCCGTCTCTGAGCCCATGATAGATTGAAGACAAGGGTTTAGTCCTGAACGGAGCACGAAAGGGAAATTTTGCACGTTACGGCTCCGGGAAAACGCAAAGATTATTCAACTCTTTCACGTTCTGCTGAAAATAAGAGAAGACAGGTGACCTTGAAGACCCGGTGGAGGTCTTTGTGTTTTGAGGTCTTTGTAATATAATACAACGACGAACACGTTTTGCTTAAACTGTGGAAAATGGGAAAACAGTCTCTTTGCTCCATGCCTCCCGAGCTACTTCTGGACAAAAAAGAGCACATGTGGGGGGTTTGTGCTGAGGACATTGTTCAAGCCAGGGTGCTGCCCCTTTGCCTTGTGCTCCGAACGGGCCTGCGGGCTGAGGAAGAGGAAAGACGAAGGAGAGCAGAAGAGGAGTCCCTGTGAGAAACCCCCTCTGAAAGAGTGCAGGTCGAGGGTGTGACTCGGAATTAGTCCGAGATTTAGTCCCCGCCGCACAAAGGTCCCCTCCTTAAGCCTGGCTCGGGGTTCCCTTTCATCGGGAACTCTTTAAACATCAAAGTACTGAGCGGCTGCCAGTTGGTGGTTAAACTTGCGACTGTAAAAGCTCAATGAAACATTTTCTTTCCTTGTTGCGACAAGGTGGAATAAATCAGCCAGTAAAGTCTATCTGTATGTTTTATGCCAACGGGCACCGTTTGTTTGAAGCTTGTGGCCACCCTCTTACCTCGCCGTGAGTCAGTGGAACCGCGAGCGTCTTAAGTGACCCGTGTTTCACGAGGACTAAGTTTGCAAAGGAAACCCAGTCGGTGCTCCGTATGTCTTCGGGGTCTTCGGGGTCCTTCAGACGTCGCCGAAGGGTAACAGCGCAGCCTGAAACGGCTCAGGTTTTGCTCACGACAAAATGCGAGCAGTTTTCAAAGTAACACGAGGGAAGGAAAAAACGTAGCGCCTGGTGTCACAGGAACGGAAAAAACGATCATCGCTGCGAGATTAAGAGCGGGAGTTCAGACTGAACTCGGAATCGAGCCGTTTCCTTGCACGTTCATCTTATGAAGCATAAAGCAAAGCAAAATTCAGCAAAATAAGCAAAAACAGACCCATAGCTGTTCTTAAAAAACACCAACGTGTGGTTCTAACCCGGGGCTCTTTTTAGGTGGAATCGGCTCTTTAACCCGTTTATAGAAAGACGATGCAAATGCTGGCACTTTTCGAGGACAGCAGTGGCGCACAGCGGAAGCGTCTCCCGTAGTGACCGCTCCAGCGGGGGTCTCGCGCTGAGCCGTCCGGCGGGATGCCTTCGCTACGCAGGTGGTGGACAGCACCGGCCTCCCGGGGATCGCGAACAATCGTTCGATTTCTGACTTTTGAGTTCTGTTTCTGGGCGAAAAACGAGGCGCTCAAATGACACGCCAGCGGACCGATGACGTTTCTGTCTGACGGCTGCCGGCATTCGGCACGCGGCCGGTCGAAGGGACGTCTTCCTCCCTTCGTTGCGCCGCATCCGCGCCCGGTCCTCTGTGGCTGGAGCGAGAGGTTTCCTTCTCCTACCTCAAACAATTCTCGCCGTCTTTGAACGGATTTTCTCCGCATAAATCAACGGCCATTTATTAAAGTGCATTTTCAACAAGTGTAACAGGAACAAATACGCAACACGACTCATTACGTTATACATGACATTCATTACTTTCCCATCATAAGGCAGGAATGGAAACGATAGTTTTTTTGACGTAAGGCTCCGAATAGGAGTTAAATCATACAAAAAAACTCATGAGGTTAATTTTGAAAATAAACCAAAGAACAATTACTGTTAAAAAAAAGGCCAACCTCACCGCCTTTACTGGGCAAAAGAGACGTGTCATTACTGTGTGACTGTCCTGAGATGAACTCGAGTCCCACCCAGCGTGTTCACCCCCCCCCCCCCCCCCCCCCCCCCCCCCCCCCCCCCCCCCCCCCCCCCCC
>UFQX01000390.1:278023-282224 GCA_900497675.1 Arapaima gigas | reverse complement strand
CCCCCGCGGTTTCCCCCCCCCCCCCCCCCGCAGTATTCTTCTGGGACAGGCTCTGGACCCCCATGATTTGGAAACCCGAATTTCAAAAGATGGCGTAAGGGAGGGAATTTTTCTTAATTTTGAGGTCGCAGAGGATGAGGCGCTTAAGAGTCATGTTCAGAACACCCTACAACCCTGTGGGGACACTTTGGTGCAACATTTGAAATGACAAGCTTGTCACCTGCATTAAAAGAATAAATACTAAATACTTGTGAAAAGTGTGTGTGTGTGTGTGTGTGTGTGTGTGTGTTTCAGCCAGTAACCATCAGAGAGCAATAGAATCATATGACCACACCAGTTCCGCAATATTAATTTTAAAACATAATAGTCTTCATAATACTTTGCGTGCTTCAACCAGGCAGCGCATTTTATGAGGCCCATTATAAGCAGAAGAGTGTTAAGGTGCTGCGCCGTTTTAACGCACCCTTGATCGCTGTTAATATTGCACTAGTCCATCAAAGGCCTCTAACCGAGGCGCAGCTCCCATCTGACTCCCCCGGCAGCGTGACTTACGCTCCCGGGATTCACTTCCGATCAGGAGGACCGAGGTGGTCATCCACGCTGCCGTCCCCCACGCAGGGCACCTGCCGCGCGAGGAGACGAGGTCATAAACGCTATTTATTCTGGCTTGTGAATTTAGGCCGACGCGGCATCGCTCCTCGGTCGGGGGTGTTTCGGTGTGGTGCTCTAACCTCCCCCTTGCAGATCACGCTTCCTTCTTGCGTCCACTTGCGAGTCATTGCCAAAGCCAGGTTTCCTCCCAGACGCACGTCGAGAGGAGTCTGTAAAGTCGCTGTTCAAATGAATATTTCACCACCCTTTTTCTTAAAGATGACGCACGACGCGGGTGCCGTCTCCCGTGTCCTGATGCTGACACGTAATTTTTTCATCCTGCAGGACAGCGTGGTCCGTGTGGCCATTTTCCTTCCGGTTAATAAAATATGATGCGCCGGTATTGTAACCCCCCCTCCCGTCGTGTCGGTTCATCTCACGGAAAAACAAAACCGGTTTATATCCTCTGCCTGATTGCGTCTGAGAATTTGGGGCCTGTATGTATTAAAAAGCCACCCAGCTCAGTCGTTTGTCTTTTCCATAAAGCTCAGGGTCACATCCCGTTTTAAACATCTGGATCTCTGGGGCTGGTGAACGTAATACGTAGATTATACCTGACCCAAAAAACAAACATGCCCCGGTATTATAACCCCCCCCCCCCCCGGGGCACAGCTCCCCGCTGTCTAGAGTGATCTGCCTGCGCACACACTCCGCAGTGTGATCCGTGCCACCCAGGCTTAGGGCGTCAGTCAAGGGCCTGCATCTCATCCCATTCGACAGCGAGTGCGAGATGTGAGGTCCTGGCCTGAACGGGACTAACAAGCACAGGAATGCTGTGCTACCTGCCCCTGTGTCACCTTTTAAACGTAATAACAGAGCACAGCTGAGCACCATGGGACTCACTTCACTGCAGTGTTATTACGATTCCCTTTTCAGCCAGTGCTCCTTCCCACGGCAACGTATGGAATAACCAAACTCATAAGAACTAATATTCGAAGCATAAACACGCTGATCCAGGGTGTGCGGGGCTTTCCGGTCCGAGGGATTTTCCTTCAGGTCTTGGGCTTGAAGATGTTTCCGCTGCGCTGTTTTTGTTCGGTTGCGATGCGTCACCCTCGACGTGTTCAGTCGCGCGGGTCTGTAGTCGCGCGGGTCTGCAGTCGCGCGGGTCTGTAGTCGCTGCGCAGTTGTTGTCAGCTGCACTTTAGCCGCGCACTTAACTGTCAATTGGTCGCCTGTTTGAAAACGAATTTAAATTAAATATTTCCAAAAAAGCCTGTTTTGAGCAACAAAAGTGGAGGTCAGACACCCACCGTTTCGTTCACACGGGACGTCCTGCAGTGGGCGGCTTGTCAGGTCTCATGTCCAGCAGACGGAGGTGTGGAGAAGAACGCCGAGTGACCTGCTCCACCTCTCAGTCTCCCGTGTGGCCTCTGTGGAGATGCAGGACGTGGTACGGCCCTCCAGAAAGGGCTCCGCTGGGGGTGGGCATCCTCCTCCAGTTGGCTTTCACCTTTCGTTACACAGGTGACTGGGTCTCCGCAGACAGGTCGAACGTCCATCGGCGACCGTGGCCGATTATTTTGGCAGCCTTCAGTCCTCTGGCCATCTGCCCTGGCTGGCACCAGTTTGAACGGGAGCCTGACCTGTCGGAGGGTGTTGGCTCTCGTCCTGCATGTGATCAGCACAGCATGCGAAAGAAAGTGTGTGTCGGGAGAGGATTTCCATCCTCATATTAGGTTTGTTTGTTAAGCTGATACTTGCAGCTTGCAAATCGAAGCTGTAATGATGTAAATATTTTCACAGCTGGACAGTTTTTGCAAGAGCGACTGAGGGTATCAGACATAGGATGTGAATCTGGGTCCTTCGAGAGCAAGGTGGCGGCTCTGACCGCTATGCTGCCTGTTACTGTATTGACTGTGACTTTGATTTTCCAAATCCAAGGGAAAAGTGGGCTCATCTGTCATGTCGGAGCGCAGTAGCGCACTGAGACGATGCGGTTAGTGGTACGATTTGGGCGAATTAGCACGTTCTTGACAGTGACTTGCTGTATGCGGCTCACAGTTTTGCCTGTTTGCAGAGAATGGTAAAGGAACAATTGAACAGCAGCTTGTCTTTTGGATTAAAAATGCCTGGACGCAGTTTACACGGTAAGTGGAGCTTCAACATTCTGCTCTTTGGAGAAACGGGGAGTTTTCTCCTACACCAGAGTGCTATTCAGGACGACCTGAACCGGACATCCAGATTCTCCAGCTGAGCTGCTCTCCCAGTAGAAGCCCAGGTAGCGCATGAACATTATTCATAACCACCTTCGTGGCTACATCTCACTACTCAGGATGAACAAAGTATTGCTGCAGTCAGCTTGTGGGTGGATGTAGGTGTCCTGTGCGTGGGGTGGCCTGTGGGTGAGGGTGACCTATGGTTGTTCACCTCTATGTGTCCCTTCATTGGATGGCGAACTTGCTGATGGATATGGTTGCACTTAAAGCTTCTGAGAGCTGCTTCACCTTGGAGATGTTTGCTTTCACAGCATTTGGTCCTCATGTGGTAACAAGCTGAGCAAAACTGAGCAGCTGCTGCACTTTTTGAATGTTTTATTCAGCATTTCATACATTTACATGGTGCGGGGCAACACTGTGTTAAAGCGACATCTGCTGGCTGGATTCTGAATTACAGCGCAGGAACGATCGTTTCAGCCGGACGTTTATTTGTAAACGTTTCCTTTGTACGAAGTGATGTTAAATGATGTGGTTGTGCTGATTTCAACATGAAATCCTTTTTTTTTCCAACCAGAAGTTAAAAACACTTTAATTAATTCATTCATTAATTAGTGTAAATTCTTATTTTATTTTTAGCTTCATATTTTTCTCGTCTCCACATTTACAAGTTCAACAACATACATGGTGTTGAAGCAGCACATTAATGTTTTTTCGTTTTAATGTTTTAATGTTTTAATGTTTTTACACCTTTTCTAAATTTTAATAAAGCTTTTTTTTCTAACTGTTTATCCTTGTCCTGCTTACGGCCTGAGATGTTTTATATTCTCATGTTTCATATTCGCTCAGTTTCTCATTAAGTTCATTATGAAGAATAGAAAAAATCTTCCAGGATGTGCAGCCAGATGACTGGTCTGTAGAAAATGGAGTAATGATACTCCGAGAAACTGAAAAAGGACCAATATTCTGATTTTATATATACATACATACATATATATACATATATGTGTGTGTGTGTGTGTGTGTGTGTGTGTGTATAAAATCAGAATATTGGTGCTTTTTTATTTATACATGTAAGAATATTTTCAACATATAGCCATATACATGGGTTACAAAGTATTACTTTAATACTTGTTCTTTCACATCTTTCTACTTCATATTTCTATTTCATATTTCTTCACTTTCTATCATATATTTAAAACGCTGTTTTTTTCTTTCTCCACCCCATTACTGACATCCTCTAATCTGTTCTGTCAGTATTGAATTGGTGAGGTCACATCACGGGAAATTTAACCTGTGCATAGCGGATATCTAAACTCTTCTTCGCATTCTTTTACGTGAACAACAAAATTATAAAGGGCAATTTACCTCCTTCCTCTTCAGCTGTAAAGTTT
>UFQX01000390.1:265523-273023 GCA_900497675.1 Arapaima gigas | reverse complement strand
TGCTCCCTGAACGTGGCACGGCCGACGCGCCCCAGTTGTTAATGGGCGTTTTCACTGAGACGATACACCCTTGGACTCAGACCATCTGCCCCCACCTTGAGACAGCCTTGGGGGGGAATGGATTGCTCCCTTCTCCGTGGCTCTTATGAAAGCTCCCTCCCCACCTGCGCAAAGGATTCCAATTCCGTCTTGACCGCACCATCAAATGTGTGAGCCTGAGGAACAATCCAGCGTGGCCGGTGGGCTCGAATTAGACCTCTCCATCTCCATCAGACCAAGAGGAAAGAAGGGGAGCGCAAAGCCGTCTCAGTCGATTGTTCTGCCTGCTGCTGTCCTGCCACATCGCTCTTCACTTCCACGTTGCTAACTCCTTTAACTCTTAAAGCTTTTTTTGCTGTGAGTTTTGCATTTTGTCTCCTTCTCTTTTCTTTGCTGCTTCTTATAACTGAAGGAATTACCTTTTACGAAGACTTGAGGACCTCCAGTGCGTGTCACCGGCTTTTTCTCAATTAGCAATCCTGTGACACGGCTTGCACGTGTCAGTGCCTTTTACACAGTAGTTACAACAATGTTCTCTTGAGACTCATTATCTGTGCTCCTGTGGTTCTGTTCATGCGAGTGCTATCTGCCCAGGGGTGTCTCCTGACTATCTCAGAAATATGCGGGGCAGGCTGGACGAGGATCAGGCCATGTGAAGAATTGTTTTCCTTCGTGCAGGATGACTTCCTGCACCTTCTGCCTGTTGAATTCAATTTTTCTTTATTCTTTGAGGCATAAAGGTACTTGTGTGGGTTTCAGTAGATGTCTGAATGAACCCCGCCCCCCGGTCCTCCTAAGAAAGAGGAGGAGCCGGCGTTCTTTGGCTAGCAGTGAAATGGAGACACTTGTGGGAGGATTAAATATGCTCCCGGCCTGTTTGAGTTCCGTCTTCAGGGGTGGGCCCTCGTGACTGGGATTTCCAAGGGGCTCCAACGAAAGACACTTCTTACTGGTCAAATAAAGTCAAGATAAATCTTTCCAGGTCTTCAGAACAATGATTAAAGCTCCTGGCCTTGGGAGTAAAAATGACAATAAGGTGGAAACTTTATTTAAGGATGTTCTCACAAACTTACCTCTCAATTGATAAGAATGCCTTCTATCAGCAGTCTTTCCAGACTCCCAGTATTTCATACAAAAACTGTTCTTTCTTAATAAACCATCTTTCAACTGCAGCGTCTGGGCCTGTATTGTGTAATATGCCTCATGGCCACTCTGCGCACCGATTTCTGACCCAGGGCTTATGCATAATTCATATCAGGCCACGTACACACAGCCAAATACTCTCTTCAGGTGTTGAATAGCTGCACTTGGTGACATGTTTATGAAGAGATTCAGAACCAGCAAAACCAACCACTCCTGGCATCTGCAGATACCTCCTGAAGCGGATCTTCCAACTGGGCCACCCTAGGACCACTAGCTGACAGTAGCAGGCCACCCGATCCCACCACGGACAAATGGTATCTCGCTTCCTGGTCTAACATTGTACCCCGTTTCTGGCAGCCAGATGCTGACATAGGAATCTGAGATCTTTAATACATTTAATGTATATATACATTCGTTTCCTGAAAGGGCCTGGGTATGACTTCATGGGAACAGATTTTTCACCTCACCGCTAAATCTACAGGGGAAGGCTTTGGAGTAAAGTTGGGGCAAAAGGATTCACATCTCTGAGATTTGAAGGGAAAGTTGAATAAACCTTTCAAAGTGCAATCTCAAAGTGCACGGAGGGGATAAAGTGACGCATTTTAGGAGGCAACAGCAGATGGCCCCAGAGATTACTTTCGGTTCCTATTTTGAGCCTGAGTGCTTGATCTCGCAGCCAACTGGAGCAACTGGAAACAACCATCAACCGGGAACCACGTTCTACATTTTGACTCGTGACAGATGCCAGGTGTGTGAACAGCACTACGCACGTGTGTTTATGTAATTCCAGCCTAGCTGTTCACTCTAACGTAAAGAATAGTAAACATTTGAAATGGAACACAGAACCAGAAATCCTTTGATGTTTTGCACCAATTGACATGACTCTTGCTTTTTTCTGAGTCTAAAACTTAATGAAATAAAATCCGTTGATATATATGAGAGTAGATATTACAGTTTCCTTAAAGAAAACAGGCATACCTTGAAACAAATCTTGTTATAGCCTCGCGTCTCCATATGTTTAAATGTATTGCTGCCCACACGCTCACTTCCCAGCAGCTATGTGTCTTCAGAAATACCAAGGGACAAATTCAGGCAGGTGTTGACATTTCTAAACCTGGAAGGGCAAAGGAGGTTTTCATGATGCAAACCTATAAAACCATCACTTCTGTGTTCTGTCTGACCCTGACAGTGTCAAAGGCCCATCTGTTGCTGTTTTCCATCACCAAGTGAGCAATAAACGCTTTTGTTTAAAATCCTGCGGGGGCGACCCGGGATGCAGCTCAGTGGGTCCTGGGGTTAAAGGGTACAATGAAAAACAGCCCAAAAACTGAGCCTCAGGTACAGTTGACAACCAAATTTATCAGAGATCTGAAGTAAACAAAGAGCAGTTTTGTCCACCTTTCACAGCCAGCTCTCCTGAGTTTGATGTCCCCGGCCAGCATGGGAATGGACAACCCGAGGGACGGCAAATGCGGCTCCTGCGGAGGTTTGGCAGTGGAACTCTCCAGGGTGCTGAGGGTCCTCACGACGTCAGCGTTTCCAGCGCCTTTACCTTCAGTCGAGGCTGTGAGTGTTGTGGATGGCGTACCACCTAGTGACAACAACTATATTACAAATTTCATTCGGTTTACATTTCATTATAAAATTGGATTAGCACAGTGTCATTCTTTGCTGACTTTAATGGCTGAGTTCTCATAACATTGCATATGATTGCAACATCTTTCCTGATTCACCTGCCATTCTGTAGCCAAAATTAGATTTAACATTTCCATTTCGTATGTCCACTTTGATGAAGACTGGGACAGAACCCCAAGCTGCCAGCTTAGCAGCATAATATATCACTATTACATCATCATAGCAACTGCCTCTGTGATATTATAGCGATATTGATGGGTTTCTCACTTAAAATTAAGCTTTTTTCATTTACTGCGAAAGGTCGAACAATATTCCGTTGTAAACTTTTGCTTGTGTAGGTTTTCTTAATCGTGTTCAAACAAAATTAACCCATAATCTAGATGCACGTTACTCCCAGAGGTTATTTCTGCCTATCTATCTGTCTCCATACCCATCTGCTCCTCTCCCTCCCTCTCTGCGGTACTTCTGTACCTCCTTCCTCGCCGCTGCTGCGCTGAGGAATCCCTGACCGCTGTGGGCCTTGTCCCTTTCCGACCAGCAACGCCCAGTTTCTAAACTATATCCATCGCTCACATCGTGCTTCTACGTCACACGTTCTGACTACCAGACTCTTCCTACCGACCTTTTCGCCACACACAACAATAACTAGTTTATTTCGTCTTCAGCCTGTTTAGGTAAAACAGCCCACCGTCCTCATCCGGGCTCCGGGTAGGAAAGGTGGTTAAGAGCGTGAAAAAGAACGGAAAAGTTCACTTAAAATCACTTTTCAATTTCTTTTATTTAATTCACTCTGTCCTTATGATTTGTCACATTTAGGTTGTGTCTGCGGGACTTCACAGCAACAAGCAAAGGAGATTCATTTCTGTAGTGAAATGACGATTCATAGTGATTCACTGGTGGATTAAGACTTTTTCTGTTTTTGGTTTTGTGAGATGATCCCCCCCCCTACATCAATGACCCCTTTTGCACAGTAAATTATCATCATTTAATTCGGCTTTATAACCATTTCATGTTGAATCGTTTTTATTTTCTACATTCTATCTGCCTGCAAACGCACTCTATATTCACGCGCGATTTCAATAGGATATTTTATCTTTCTCACTGAGTTTTTCGGTATTTTAGTCCGTGTTTTCGTTGAGTTCAAGACAGAGATCATAAAGACTTAGTTATATGAATAAGACGGAGCTATAAATAAAACTGGCAACAAGAGTTTGACGAGAAGGGAGATGGACGTGGCGAATCGTCTCGTTCAGACCTGCGGTTTAAATGGCTCTAGAGCTGCGTGACTGACACCACCTGGCGACAGGAGAGAAAGAGGGAAGAAAGGGAAAGGGAGAAAGACAAAGGAAAAGAAAAAACAGAGGAAAAAAACAAAACACAGGACCAGGAATCCACGTGCGCCCTGGAGCGGCAGCCCCACAATGAGGCGCAAAACCGCCTCCTCCGAGCGCTCGCGCGGGCAGCGCCTCCGACGTGTCGCCTCGCGCCGTACCTGCAGGAGCTCGCGCTGGCCGCTGCGTGAGGAAGCGCGCGCTTTCGGCGAACCGCATCTCATTTCGCGTTCGTTTTAGTTTTCCTAACGGAAACGGTTCAAGATATTGTTTTTTTTGAAGAATAGTAAGTATTTTAGTTAAATACATACGAGGGATGGCGTCGATTGGGGACTTCGACCCGCTGAACTCCAGCATACCTGCAACTAAGATTGAAGTTACCGTCTCTTGCCGGTGAGTGTTTTTCGTGTGACGAATACGGGCACATTCTGTGGGGAAATGACACCTTTGAACAAGACGGAACGCGGCCACGACGGGTAGTTTAATTCCATTATTTCATAAACACTTAATAACCTCTCAGTTTGAGCTCCGAGAAGGACGCGCGATTAGAAACAGCGGTATTTTGTTTGTTAATAACATTTAGTTTATTGCCGTTTATTTATTTAGGTCCATTCACCGTGTTTTTACCCGCGCCAGGTTATAAGCGCACAATGTACGACTGCTGCTTAAATGTTGTTCTCGAAATGAAAGTGACACTTTTGCTCCTGTGTCGGTGACACTTTCGCCGTAATCGGATGGGGACGCGCGTGAAGAAATGGTTTACTGGCGGCGCGAGATGGAGTCGCGTGCGGGGGCGGGGGCGGTGGCGCGGGGGGGGGGGGCGACCGCCCCCCTCATTTCCGCGCGCCAAATCGCGTGCATATTTAATAAGGAAAAAGTTGCTGCGCGCACCTCCACATGTATTAGTCACCAGAGGGTAAATGTATATTCTGGATAATAATATTTTTTCGGGAGTGAAAACGCAGTTTAAAAGCCTTTGGAGGCGCTTGCCGGCTGTCCCCAGATACGGTCCCCTAAGACTGTCCATTCACTCATTCATTCGTTCATTCATTCGTTCGTTCATTCATTCGTAAATATTCTTTTTTTCGATCCTGCGTAACACGACGAATTAATTCACACGACACAACTTTCGTAGTTCAAGCCTTGTAATAATGTCGTTATAATAAATACTGTTTCCCTTTAAACCTGCTGTAATAGTATTTATTATTGTTACGATTCTTGGTCTTGTTTGAAGAAAGCCCTTTATAATATGGAAGAACCCCATTGCAAATACATCAGATGCGTTATTTTCAAAGTGAAACGCCTCATGGTAACGTCTCCAAGCGCAGGCCAAGTAGATAGATACCAGGTTTGTAAAATAGCCTGTGGTACCATTTATCATGGAGTGTGTCTCCCTGTTTTAATGTTATTTATTTGTTTAGCTGACACTTCTCCAAAGAGACTTAAAACGTTCAGCTACTTGTATCCGTTCATAAAGCCGGACAGTTGTTTTTGCTGGGGCGCTTCAGGGTGACTACCTTTCTCACAGGTACTAGAGCAGGAGTCCAGCGTGGCTGCTTGCAGTGGAGGCCGGTGGCTCGAACCTCACACGCTACCTGCTGCCCCTGACCAGTGGTGCCGAGTTGGCCTTTTGCGGTGGGGAGCTCCAGGCTTTAGATTATTATTATTATTATTATTATTATTATTATGATTAAGCAAAAAATGAAGTGACTTAAGATCCCAATAAATTTATTAAAGGAAGGGTTGAGATGTCAAGCTCTGTTCCTTTCAACTCACGTCCATGTCGGTTTTCATCCTGGAACACGTCCTATTGGCTTAGTAGGTGCAGTCGCTACATATGTACAGAATAATTTTCTGTGAAACGCATTGAAATGTAGCATTGTTGGAATGCCTAGTGAGACATAAATCCCGAAAAGCATATTAAAGTTTTTAACGTGGTAAATTTACGAAATGTACAAAAACAATTATGGTGCTGGTTAACCGAGAGGGGAGCTTGCAACAGAAATCTCCATACCTACAGTTTGCCAAGGGCATTTTCCACTTGCATTCCAAAAGAGACAAATTCAGCGGTCGTGTTGTCCATTAACCAGAAAAGTGAAAGGAAAATGTATTTGATACGTAAATCACTGAGAAAAATTTGACAGTACCGCCATTATGAAATACTTACTTAGGTGACTGCTTATTTATTTTAGGCATAATATTTCATTTTCCAGAAAGGTTAATTGAGAATCTCAGCGAGACTTGCGACTCAGAAACTGAATAAATGATCGGCTTGCGTCTATGTCAATAGCTTTTGCCACTTTAATTGTGTTGTGCTATTTATGTTGATTGGTACTCAGTCTGGAATAAACTAACAACATCCATCTCTTTATGAGGCCATATATAACATGTCTTGTACTAATTTAATCACACAAAAGAACTACATTAAGTTAAAAAGGTACGTAAAATGCTAAATATAATTTTTCAGTGCAGATTTAATAGCTTTCTATGTAGTTAAGGTTTAGTTACTCTGTTTTTGTACCATAGTTATTGCCCCACACAACCTCACAAAGTAGGCTAGTTTGCGGTGTCTGTTAGGGAGGTTGTTGGCCTGAGGGGTCAGCGTGTCAAGCTGGATAATTCCGTGATACTGCTTAGTCTTCCTTCAGGATCTCTCAGCTTGACACTTGGTTTATTGGGTAACCTTTTTGGGAGTTCCACTCGATGTTTATCACACACGGCTCGCTTCCATTTAGCTGTGCAGCTTCTCGTTGGGGACAGTCTTTTTCTTCTTCTTCTTGGAAACTGCATGTGGACAATTTCTAATGCCAGACTAGGATAATGCATCATTTGGTGGCTCTTTTTCTTGTTGATTTTCCAGAAGAGTACCCCTGCTGAGATCCAAAAAAAGTGCTGGCACAAAGAGGCAAGCGAGATTTAATCTGGACTTGGATAATTAATGTGGTCCATGTTGCTTTCCTGCACGGTTTCTCCAGGAGACAGGGGAGGAAAGGTTTGCACATTTTTAACAGACTTGTGCTCTGCTTAGAGGTTTTGTTGCATTCGGTAATGTGGCTCGGAAAAGATGATGATAATCGTGATGCCAATGATGATTTTTTTTTGTAGTTTTGACTTTGACTTTGAATCAGAACAAAGTTGAATAAATACCACTTTAGTAGACATTTCTGACCACTTCACTAAATCTGCATCAACTGTTCTGTGATGATTTTGGTAAACGTGCTAAAATAAACTCAAGTATCATTCTATCTGCTTTCACCACAAAAGGCTGCAAAGGGACATTAATGCCATTCACTTATGTGTATAGGAATTTTCCACCGGGGGGGGGGGGGGGGGGGGGGGGGGGGGTTGTGAA
>UFQX01000390.1:158355-265485 GCA_900497675.1 Arapaima gigas | reverse complement strand
GGGGGGGGGGGGGGGGGGGTTATGGAGTCGCAGCCTTTTGGAACGATACTTCCATCTTTATGGTCACTGCACTTTATGCTTACCACGGTAACGGGCCAATGACCTACTTGGGGCCACAAGGTGGCCCTCTTAACAAGTCGCTTGTGTGGGTCAAATGGAGCAGCGAAGGAGATCGCTGCATTGGCCCACTGGTTCTTGACAGATGTGTGAGGAGTACATTCAGTCAGTCACCTCACCCCCATCTGTACGTGTTCCAGAAAATGTCTGCCACCATCATCCTTTATCAAAATGCAGATTGTCCAAAAGTATTGATTACATACGTAACTACTGACTACTCACATGCATTGGCAGCTTCATGCTACCTTTTCTACACCTTAAGTGTCACATTTTAAGCACAGGATTTTGGTATAGCTACTCAGAATTCCTGTCTGAAATTCAAGTGATCTAGCCTCTTTGCTGCATATTGTCATATTAAATTATGAAAATTGTGAAAAAATGTCCCAAATGTATTTTTCTATTAGTTCATTATTTAATTACGCTCCTGTGCACGACTTAAAAGTTAAGGTTGATAAACAATATTTTAATGCTACAAACGGTATATTACAGGTGTATCGGTAAGGCACATTTGTCGATTTAAATATACACTAGCGTGTGATTATGTATATATGCATATGTTCATAGAGGCTGGAAGACTCCATGACTCATGCATAAAACATATTTTGTTGGTTTAATGAGAAGCGTGCTTATTGAGACATGCCGTAAAGGAAGTGGGCTCATCTGTTTCCTTCCATGTGTCAACACAGCTGCCAGCTGCCACCCATGGCAGCTTCAGCCTGGTCTCAGTGTGTTGTGCGAGGACTCGGCACATTTCTTCTTTTACTGAGGTTTGAAAAAAAGGAGGTGGAATCACAGGAAAGCTGTGAGAAGGGCCTTTTAAAAGTTTGAGTTGGACAAGTTTTATATATGGCAGATAGTGACCTACCTAGCCCTCTCTAAGTTCTGCGAGAGGTAGTTTCACCAGCAGCAATGAGCTGACAGATTGGGGTCAGGTGAATTAGGGAGTTAGCGGGGCATCGGCAGAGGGTGAGGCAGAGAGCCACCAACAGTTACACTACTTGCAAGCTAATAACAGGGAGGGAAAGAGGAAAAAAGGGCTGTTTGATAGGACAAACTGGTAAGTATTGGATGACACAAATGATGTGCAGCCAGAACTGTGAACAGATGCTACTGATGGCACTACAACCTCTATGAACGTGACCCACAGAGCCTTCTGTGAACGGATTGCTTGAACAGTGGCAGAAATTACACGAGGCGGTCTTTCTCCGGGCCACAGCGACAGCCGGCCATTGCGGTCCACAGGCAGTCCCTCAAAGCAGGAAAATAAAGTGTGAAAAAGGCTAATTCCTCAGGGTCCTCCTCGGGTGGGAGGGGGGCACTGCCACAGCAGTGTTGATTAATCTTGCTTGTCTGCCACTGTGGTAATGAACTAATGGCGGAACGTAGTGATGATGTGTTAATACCATTTAATTATCTGGGCCTGTTATTCATCAGCAGCGTGCCTTGGTGGAGGTATTATCACGGTGCCCTTCTCAAGAGCCACCATGCTTTTCCAAAGCACTTTTGTCAAAATTTACATCTCCATCATCCAGCTGTGACCTGTGGTCCATCCCTCTATATTGTCTTCATTGCTCTTAATTAATTTTTTTATGTTGCACATTTGGCCTCCGTTTCACAGAAATTATGTGATGAATTGTGTAGTTTGTGGTGTCATCGTTGTTGGGTAAAGAAGTGCCCCAAAACAGTGTCAAAGTAGCAAAACTTGAGACTGATAACATGCGGTTATGTAGTTCAGATGTAAGGTCAATGCCAGTACCTCTAGTATAGGCATCCAAGGCATTGAGGCAATATGTTTGACTGATGTGAGGATGCTATTTGTCATTTGAGTGTGAATAATTTTGTTAGATTTGGTTATCAACAATGTAAACTGAATTTTTCCCTATCGTGATCCTCTGCGTTGCCTCCTGCAGCCTTGAGCAGCACTAGGCCGAGTAGAAATGGAATTGATTGCCCTCCTGTTGAGACGTTTGCAGTGCATGGTGCCACATTTTGGCTACTGCTCCAAGCAGGAGATCTCCATCTTATGTTTAAAAGTATCCATTACCAGGGCAGCTGGAAGAGAGGTTCATCCTACTGGACAAGAGAAGTGTGGCAGAAGGAAGGGCTGCCACTCGGCATTCCTGTTTGTCAGCACTGTTTCATACATGTTGGAGGGAACTGTCACTATGAAAATTAGGTCTGCTTTTTATGTTTTGGTACCATGCAGTCCATAGCTAATTATTGTCTGTCACTTCTCGTGATTGATTGAATCTACAAAAAACTATGCCCTGTGGGCAGACTTTTAACAGAGAAACCCACTAAAACATTAATGTAGTGCATTTATTTGAAGTTAATCTTGTTAGTTTACTGACAACTTTTATAACTATAGTCCTGGAGGGCCAATTGCTGTACACTTTTGTTCTGAATTGGCCTTAAACAACCTGATTCCACTAAAAGTGTAACTAGAACCCATATGAGACCCTTTCTAAGACACGTCTTCTTAACCACTGCACTTTGGTTAGAATATCAGCTTTATTACTTAAATGCTATAAGTACTGAAAAACATAAAAATTTAAGGCAGAGACTGCTTTGAAAAGGCAACATAGTGAACAAAGGTGCTGGTGACTAAGTGAAGGACTAATAGACAAATAGACTAAGTAACCTAAAGTAAAAAGCAATTTGTGCGCTGCCACACTGGTCTGATAACCGTGATATAGAATGCCAGCAATCTGATTATCTCACCTTGGTTTTTGATTATTTCTTTGGTGCTTTTCATTTTAAAACTTAACATTTGTCTTGTCATTTTGAGGGAATCAAAAGTTGTCCGGTTTTGTCAGCTGCAGTTCATGAAGAAGCAAACAAAAAACCCTGCCAAAGTCTGAGAAATGAAAGCACTTGACATCAATGCATTCTTTACTTTCCAACTAAGACCAGCTTCCTTCTTGTCTACTGTCTTGTTTCCATAGGAACCTGCTGGATATGGACACCTTCTCCAAGTCGGATCCAGGTAGGTGACACAGGCTTTTGAGAAACTAACGTGTGAGGTCCCAGCCAGAGAGAGCTGTCACTAGGGTCATGGAAGAAGTCCCCTTCCCCACACACACAGTGTCTGTTGGTTTGTGCCAAAGGAGTCTGCATTACTGCGCTGAAAGGAGTGTGAATTGTGGGTTGTAAGGCATTCACAGATTCTGTCTGATTACCTTGAAATGTTTTCCTTGTCATTATTTATTTATTTGAATATGGCCAAGTGTTTCCAAAATGCGTGATGAAATAAAGTTCCTTATGTTGTCACTGTGCTTATGGACAGTTTGTCATGGTTTTGTGCAAAGCCATGCAGAAACCATGAAGAAAGCTCATCTAATTATAAATGAAGTGCGAATATTTACCAAATATTTACGTGTTGGTTTTGAATATTTATATCAGCAGCATATTACAATTTTTCATTTTCTGTAAAATGTCTGCAAACAAATAAATCTGTCCCTTGTTTAAAGGTCCTAATCCATTGCTAAAAACTGGGCTTAAATCTGGAAAATGTAAACAGGGGGCCTATTTTCCATAACTTTAAACCAAAAAAATACATAATCTCTTTCAACCCCCATCAAAAAATCCCAAACAATTTCCCCAAATATTACTTAAACACTCTAAACACCTCTTTAACTAACATCACTCTCTCTTACTCTCTTTCTTCTCCTTATACAGGAACGGACATTTAGCAATTTAAAAAAACCAAACAATTCGCCGTAGTGAACTATTAATGCTTGTACAAATGTGAAAATGTTTTGTGTGATTTGAACACAGGCACAGGTAAGTTGAATTTTATTGCAGACCAGATGCTCTGGGCACCCAGCAGTACAAACAAGAATAACGACACATTACAGGTGGAAAATGTTGTAACAAGCATGCAGAAGGTAAACTGGTTTTTTAATTAATATTTTAATTTATTACTACTAAATGTATTTTCTAAGAATACATGGTTTTAAATGTTTGTGATTTATTTTTGTTTTACAATCCACAGAATATTGTGGCTGCACCTCTAGACCATATGATGTTGAAAAACAACTTGGTTTTTTTATAGTGTTCCTGTAGAGAAGGTGTTTTGGATTAAGCACACCAAATACTGTATATTGATTTAAAAATATATCAAGAATTGTTTCCAATTTAAAAAAAAAAACAAAAAAAACTAGTTTTTGATATTTTTGCAAAAAAAAACTTATTTCAAGATGAGGATGAGTACATGGTTAGGGTCAAAAGAAACAATATGGGGTACTTTGAAGTTAAACGGTATTTTTGCACATTTTCGGACGTTCTATACAGAGGATGTAAATAAGGAGGACGTATAATCGTGAACAGGTCTACCTTATATTGTCTCTGACAGTTTATTGTTAGAGCATATGAGTTTACAGTAAAAATCCTGATAAGAAACAATATGTGTAAGTATAATTTATCATCCAGGCAACGCTGATCATTTTCAAGGGATTTCAATGCTTTTGTAAGGCTGTATATGTAGATGGAATAAATCCTGGATGCAGAAGATTTCAATTGAGGGTTGTAAACAATCAAGTAACTTGAGGAGTCATTTCCACCAAACTAATTATGTCTTTTCTAAATATTGTTCAAACATCAGTCAATGGTTTTGCCATTCAGAGCAATTGATTACAGCATTCATGAACACAGCAAGTTGTATGTCATAACTGTTGCTGAAACAGAGCAACTTGCTCTTGCATCAGTGTTTCTTCAGCGATTAGGCTCCTGTAGCTAATACCAAAGCTTTCCAATGAAGCGTAATAATCAAAAAAACATTCCACGGCAGTGTGGGAGATTTAACCATGAAGCAGTACAAATATTAACATTTAGATGAGTTTCATATTGTTTTCTTTGAGGTTATTGATTCTCAAATAGTCTTGTTATACACAGAAGCATATTGGCTCTGTATGACTCGGTTTCAGAGGTGGTGCCATTGCATGTGATTATTGAGGTCTGCATAACTCTGATTCTTTTTGCTTTCATTATTCTCCACTGCCTTTTTTGGCTTTTACTCCTGAGTTTCTAGTTTCATTTTTTTCTTATTTCCTCTGTGGCCCCTAGGTGTTCAAAGTAAATAAAGCAGTGATTAATTAAAATGAGTTAATTTCTGCATACAAAATGTGAGAAAATAGTTGATTGATAAAGATAAATACCAAACAGCTCCCCAATCATGGTAGGAAAATGTACAAAAATTTGAAACATTAATCTGGACTGTAACTGTGCACACCACACAGTGTGTGGTGTGCTTAAAATATGACTAGAGTTGAGTCAGTGGACCTGATTCAGTCAAGGGTATTACTTGAATGATTTTTCGAGCATCATTTGTTCAATTTTATATCTGCAGCAACACACATTCAGGCATCCCATGCAGAGTGTGTCTAGCTTGTGTACCTTGCTTCCAGAGACTGAACCCCTGAAACCTAGAATGGGAAGAGCAGTTATTGAAAAACAATGAACTGTTGATGAACTGTACAGTGTATTTGTCATAATTTCTTGGAAAATGAGCTGACAGTGAGGTGGGAGTCGAAGCTGATAGATCAGTATTATTGGTTAGCGGTAGCAATGTCTGTAGTTCAGCACTGATGCATAATTTAGTTCAGTGCTTTTGGTAAAAGCAGAATCAAATTACAAACTAATAACAAAAACATATTAGCAGTCTGCCAATGTTTTGAAAAGTAGGACATATTTACTGGTACAAACATTGTCACAGTCATTGGCCTAAGTCTAATATTCCTCAGTATTCCCTGGAATGGGTCCAAAGAGCATATCTTTTTATTTTATCTAAATACTCTTTCAGTGTCAGTAAGTGTTCTTCTGTGTTCTGTACTTGTACAAGTTTTATGTTTGTGTTTCGTTGGCTAATCCCTGCATCTGTGATATTATAGACAGTAACCAGCTTACCGAGCTATTGGTGAAAGACTCACTTCCTGACTAAGCTAAATTCTGTTTTACTACTTTCTATCATTTACAAAACTAGGGAAAACCGAAAAAACTATATTATGTACATAGTGGAGTATTTATACTTAAGCTTAGATTTCACATGCAGCGTATTTGTCTCAGCTGAGTCGTTAATGATGTATAATTGTAATTGATTTTGATCCGTTGTGATTAATGGCAGCAGAACCCCATCTGTAATAGATTCATCAGCTGTGGCTGAAAGTTCTGTATTAGTACAGTGCCACTGTGTCTAAATGCAAATGTAATCTAAACTGATGAATATGATAAGCCAAGTATAAAGGCCTCCTTCACAAGTTCCATAATATCTAACTGATACATGCATTTTTCAAACACATAGCTTTAAATCTTATATCAAATATAGACCGACAGTATGAAAGAAGCCTTGAACACAAGCAAAATGATAAAGTACAAAATGTTGAGTATTAAACAGGCTGCAGGTAGTGCACTGGTTAGTGTAGCCATAAATGTGTATTAATAAACTATTTTGGGCTTCGTGGAGTTTAGTGTCTTCTGAGTCTTAGACTGCAGCGTGATCACTTTTACATGGATGTGGTGGATATGAATCCAGTATTGGTTATATGAGATGATACAAAAAACAGAAGGAAAAGTGCCTTTGTATAAATTCAACAAATATCTGGTTGTAAAATTCACTATGTGAATATCACCACTGAGAAAATTGTTGTAGAAACAGCTTACTTTCAATACCTCTTGGACAATATGTGCGGCACGTTAATACGAGAACATGTTCAGGTTCTCTGTTCTTTAAATGGTTGCCTATATAAATATGTGTGAATGGTCCCTCCCACGTATTTTGACTGATCTTTTACTAAAAATGAAAACCATTCTGTCAACTGGCCATCTTATTATTTATGACATTGGTTTTACGAATCCCAAAATATTTCTGACATAGAATAATAACAGGACTGGGAGCGGAACGGAACTGTAATTAATCCTCCTCACTCCATGTGGTTATTACAATTGCTCATACACATCATGCAATGATCACAGCGGAGACCTGCATACATTAGGGCTCAGTGGACAGCGGAAGACACACCAGGATATGCTGAGCTAAATGGCCGTGACACATTGTAGATGTGGCATTCAGCTCCTGCCTCCATCGGCATCTTTATCCTCTTGGGTGGCTCTTTAGGTCAGTCACAGTCCGACATCACTCTCTTAAAAGCACGCCTTAAATCTCTGTGCCTGCCATCTTGGCCTCAATATCAGCTCCTCAAATGAGACTTGTTGTTTGTGGCAATAAAAAAGTAGGGATTCCAGATGAACACTCCTGAAATTAATACACAAGTGCCTTAAAAACCTGCTTCTTTGAAACAAAACAGAAATAAGATTCTAGTGAGAAGAAAGTGGGTGTATTATGCAAAATGTTTGGTTAGATAATGCAAATGGAGCGTTGTTCTTGCTGACACACAGACATTTACCATAACCTTTGTCTTGTTACCATTTTATTTTGTTTTCCTTTTTCAATACCTGACTAATTTCGGCTTGATATATCATAAATATAATTTAACCAAAACGTACCAGTCACACAATTCATTCATGCAACTTCTATTCTTACATTAAAAATAACCAGAATTAGCCGTGATTATAGTGGTCTGGTTTCTCTCACAGTAACTGTCGTTTTCCAAACATAAATTAAATATTCCTAATTTTTTCTTTACAGTGAATGCTTAGTGTTATTATGGTCTGCGATGAATTGCTCCATCTGATTGCAAAAATTTGCTCTGTGTATACTGTAATGGATTTTATACAGTGCAGAAATAGATGAGGTTAATCATATTTTTGTTTGCAAATCATTCTGTGGCATTTCTCATTTCGGCTGAAAATGTACTTGTCTATGTCAGTAACGGGCAAGAAAAGAACGAGACGGAATACCTGAAGGACATTTAAGGTGCTTACACATGAAAGTTAGAAGGAGTCCCTTCCAGAATTGTATTTATACCGTTTTGTAAGTTTGAGCTTCTAGTGCCTCGATTCTAAACAGCAGTAAGTCATGGAATTTGGACAGAGGCCAACATGGTGAATTTTAAGAGTGGCTTGCTTGGTGAGTTTCATCTCCATGTGCTTGGTGATGGACAAATGGGCCTGTCAGACCTCGAGGGAGCGTTTGCATCACTGCATTGAGACGGCACTGTGACTGATTGAGGGAAGGGTGGACAGATCAGGTCGCAATACAGAATGGCACTGGAAAACCTGTGGCTTTGGATGTGACATTTTGAAGCTCTTATCACTTCCAGTCTGGGGAAGGGATATTGTTTCTGCAATTCAGCAATATTTCTGAACACTTTTTAATGCTGCCGTAGCTATATCAGATACACATGGAAAAGTTCCAGTAGTTGAAAGTGACAGGTTTGTTCTTTTGTCCTTTTTCCTGTTTACATTACACCAAATAGCTTTAGATGAACCCAGGTCATAGTTCTACATACTTTGTTGTTTTAGGTTATTCTCAATTTCTAGGTGATGTCAGATCCATCAGTTGGCTTGGGCTTCCTGGCTAGAGTGAAAGATTGGGCTTAACTGGTTTGTTTTCTTGTTTATAGCCTTTATAGCCTGTATGCTCAAGGGTAGATGCTGGGAATACATAATGGTTCTCCTAGTTAAAGGACAACTTTGACATGAGCACTTTGTCCTTGTTTCCCCTCTCTTCTCTTGGTCTTGCCTCTCCAGTTTGTTGTAGAAAATTGATTCTGTGTGTGTTTGTGTGTCAGTTTTAGGAATTCAAATTGTGTGTATATGTAGGTGCTAGGGAGAGTATGTAGATACAGTACAATGCTAAAAACGAGAAATGGGCTTGTGTGTTTGTGTTTGTTGTCATGCACTGTGTTAGTAAACATACTGTTTGATTTTTTTCTCCTGTTTACTCTGCAAATGAGTGAAATGACAAGGTCATTATAAGATGCTGGAGAGCTATCAATATCACAGTGGGTAAAGCTCTTTAAGTCCATCAGTCTACCTAATATATTGAAGACTAGCAGACAACAAATCATGGGAATATGTTGGAATGAAACACAGAAAAGAAGATGCCGTATCTTCTCCGTCCTGTTGTGCAGTTCTATTTATGTTGACTTAAATTATGCTATATTGATTTGCTTATGTAGCCATGGATAACCTTTATAGTACTTGAACTTTAAATAGAGAGTACAGTTCTTGAGATCATATTTCCCGGATGACTCTTAAGTTCTTGTTGCATTATGCTGTAGACGATGAGACAGCTGATGATGAAAAAATGCTGAGAATGCTGTCTTCTTTGTCTGTTGTCATTTATGAAGTAGACGATATAAAACATGTGAAGGAATATTTGATCAGTGCCAATTTTGTCTGCAGGTATAGACTGACAGCTTTCCTCTGGTTTGTGGACCACCTCTTACTAACCTGCCACAAAGGTCATACAGCTTCTGCAGTGTCATTTGTCATCTCAATCAATCAAACACATTTTTATATTTATTTTTACAAACAATGTGTCACTAAGTGCTGTTCAGTTGATTTTCCAGAGGGAACTGCAAAACAGAAAACCAATTGCTAGTGCGATAGAAAACCGAAAATTATTCTTTGACCCCTGAAACAAGGAGGTCAAGTAGAACTCGGAGAAGATCATTGTACTAAATTTATACGGAATAGATTTGTGTAAGCCACTGTCAAATCTGAGGTAGATAATAGAACATAATGACTGAAGGCACAGTGCATGAACTGTGCAACAAGGTGGTCGTGGTCCCTGTAGATGCCAATTGCTGGTGTGGTATCTTGATCAGAGTCTTGAGTCTGGTGAGAAAATATAACACGTGAGTTAGTGGCTTTACACTGCAATAAACTGGTCCCCAGTGATGCTGGGATAGGCTCTGCACCCCCACGACCGTGAGCAAAACAAGCGGTTAACAAACGTGAGCGAGAGTGAGTGAGTTAGTAACTCTGCTACTTAGCATTTTGTTTACTATCAATTGGGATGAGTCATCGCTCCCAGGAGTTAGAATTTCTCACCCCATGGTCTGCAAGACTGTAACTTGCTGGCAGTAAGGTTACAGCAGGGTAATCTCCTGTACTATTGTTATAGCAATAGCCACTGCAATATTACAATTCTGAATATACTGCATGGCAAGATAAACAAAAGTGCTTTTGATCACTGAACAATATGAAACAAGTGCAGTGCAATTGGAAATGATGCTGTATTGTAAGATTTCCTTGGTATGGTGAGAATACTGACAGATGGTTAGGCTAAAGGAAACATACTGAAGCAGTACAGCAGCTTAGTAGTAATGATTCGCACCCTGTCGTAACAGATGTTTCTATGAGTAGCAACAAAGCAATAACACCAGCTTTGTTTGGTTTCTTACATGCATAGAATTCACATTTTCAGTAAAATGACCATCAGAGGCAAGATCAGAATGAACTGTTCATCAAAAGGATTTTTTTTTTTTTTTGCACGAAAACCTCCTGTTTTGCCCAAATTTGAGGAGCGAAAGTTAGGAGGCATCCATTAATTTACTTCTCATGAGTTGTTCAGTTGCTCTAGTAAATATGATCTGAAGTGTGAGGTGACAAATCTGCTTAGGTCATCCCTATACCTTCTCATAGCAATGCCCGCAATATACTCCATAATCAAGTTGTCCATTTTCTGGCAGTACAGTTCGCTTAACCCTCTTCTCTGAGTATAAAAGAAAATGAGATGAAAACATTGCGGTTACTGAAATGTACCAGACCTGTTAAGTTGTAGTTTACGCAGGCCTCTTCAGTTCAAAACAAATCCTGTCTTATTAAGTGGGAGCCTTTATTTGGGGGACTTCCAGTTAGAGTCGTTCGGAATCCTGGTGTGTTGGCTCACACCACAGCTTACTGCAAAGTGAGCTGTGTATGCAACAGCGTAAGAGGTGCGGAACTTGGATGTTAGTTGCTTCTGGTTAGATGTGTGGGTGTTTTTGTTTGCCTCTCACCCAGTGCCCAAAGGGGCTCCTATACTGTAGGGTAAAGTAGGACAGAAAAGGAGGTGGTTTGCAAATCCCTGCAGCCAATGAGCTGTGAAACACCAGCTCAGAAAAGCCCCAGGACCTCAACCCCAAAAGAATGTAATCCGTAAAGTAATTAAAGAAGACCCCATCTGTATTTTCCATTGGAAACCAATTAAACCCTCTTTCATTAATACCTCATCACAAGCAGCTTCTGCCACAGAGAGAAGCTTGTCCCATTGTGGGCTTTATTGAGGTCATAATTGTGTGCATTTATTAAAACTAATCAAACCGCCCCAGGTATTTTGCAAAGGTCATTTTTGAATATAAGTCTGCTGTGTCAGTTCTCTCTGTCCGCAAAGGTAATTGGCAGAATGCTGCTCATGTAATCGTTGCCGAACAGGTTTCTTGTGTTAAGGCAGGCCTGTCCAAGTTCTTTGTATGAGATTTGGAAGGAAAATTTTCAGGGATTTCAACAAATTTTTAAATAGTACTTAATTTAAGTTATTTGTACTGCCTACCATTTAACCAGGAGCTAGTGGCCAAAAGCTTCTCAGATTACTAGGGTCCACATTTTTGCAGACTTGAACTAAGTGCGCGTCTGTAGGAATATTAGATTTGCGACAGCAGCAGACTGAACTGGCTAATGTGCACAGGCCTCATCTTGGGAATAATTGCATTGTGTGTGTGTGTGTGTGTGTGTGTGTGTGTGTGTTTGATAAATTGTCTATGCTGATACGTACTGCTGATGAGTGCTAGTGTTTTCTTTCCTTCTTTTAAATGTGACCCTTTCTCTTATAACACACTCATGTGTATCTGTGTTTTCACCTGTCCTTCACTCCTTTTCTTTCAGCTATTACTTGACCTGCTGCTTTTATTCTAAACCTTACTCTAACTTCTGTACTACTGTTAGTCTATTCTGTCTCTGGTATTCCTCAGATCTTCTCCCTATACGTTAAACTCTTTACTTTCTGTATTTCCAGTTTTTCTCAGTTTTATTGAGCCTCACAGGATATGCCAGTGAAAACAGCTGACAGAATGACATTTACAAATGTTTAAAGACTGTGCTGGGCTGTGGCTATGGTCTGCATGCCTTTGGGATGAAGGTCATTAAAGGGGCCACCATCTATCTTCTTTCCCTCACCCTCTTTATCTGGCTTTTGTTAAGCTGGCTGTCTTTCCATTTAATGCTGTCAAAGTTGTGTGGGCAGCACCTCACACTGCAGTCACGTTCCATCAGGCAGGTAATCTGTCTGACAGTGAAACTCAGGAGCAATGCTCCACCTATACAACAGTGCCAGCAGGCCACCTTTACCTGCCACCCCCAACTCGCAGCACCTCTTTACTTACCTTATTCCTCAGCCTCTGTATATCCCAGGAGAGAGGAAGAAGTGCTTTTTCAAAACGGTCTCAGTAATTAAATCAAAGCTATTGGACGTCTTTAATGAGACAAAACGGCTGACCAGTGCTTTCGCTGAAATTTAAGCTATGAATCTTTTGAAGCAACCGTTAGGTGCATCATGGAATTAAAGACTAAAGACAATATCAGTCATTCTATACTCAGTACATCTGGACTCACTGGGAGTGAGATCTCACTGTAAGGAGAACTGCAGATGTCCTTAAGGCGTCATCTTCTACCAGCATTTACAAACTGTTCTGAAGATATATCAGATGTAATTGCCAAATCATACTGTTTGAGTTATGGCAATACTTGCAAAGCTGAACACTACCTTAAAAACAAGGTAACAACATAGTAACTGTAATAACTTACTTTGCTGTACATAACATACATAATTCATTTTACTGCAATAGCAAATTCAGTGAAATCAAACCAATCATGACAATCTATTCTATGGAGAGACATATTTTTAACATTTAAGTACGGCAGTCCACAAATTAAAGTCCGAAATGGAGACATGGAGGACACAGTGTAAGTCTGATGATGTAACGAACACACAAATAACAGCATATTGTTTTTAATATGACGAGAAACTAGCAAGATCAGTCAGTCTGCACTGTGACAGGACGCCACTAGGGGCGCTGTGCAGCGTTAGCTCAGTGTCACTAATATTAAAATCCTACAGCGTTTTGTGGTTAAGAGCACGGCAGCAAAGTTGCACTATATATTGTACATGTATCTATAATGTATTTTGCTGTAAAAATACGGTCAAGAATAGCAATATTGGGTTGCTAAGTTATGTTTTCTCCATCCATAATATAAATTATTGAAGGGAGGAGTAACAAAGACAGCAAGTTCATCCCAAAGCACCCAACATCTGGCAACACCTTCAAAGGCTGTTACCTGATAAATCTGGCGTACTAGCTCCAAACTCCACTGTTTACCCCAGTAATTGTGTTGAAAACAGTGCAGCAGTGTACACAAACACTGGTGCTAATAAATAATCTGTTACTAAATCAAAAAGAAAAGGCCTAACGCCTTCCCGTTGTCCAAATCAACAGTCCAACTTTGTGAAGCTGAGCTCTCAGAGGGCTGCCCGGCCCTGGGTAGCGAGGGAAGGGTACACAAAATGCAGAAATATACTGTAATGAGTGCTGGTGTGGGAACGAAGGGAACAAAGTCTTTGTTTACAGTGGGCAGCCAGGAAGGGCATTTGGAAGGGCGGTACTTTTCACCTCCGCAAACCAAACTCGCCCCCACCCGCTGGATCTGTGCAAACCTCGATTACGCCCACTTTGTTCGACGGCTGCACACCTTGGTAACTATTCACGTAGAGCACCAGGGCGCCTTTAAGTCGCGTGCGACGCTACGATCTTATAAAATCTTTAAAGGATGCGCCAATACCTGACTTCTCACTACATATCTCACGTTAGAATGGGAAAGTTAAATTCTGCTCTTTACACCCCTGTCTTCACTTAACTGCAAATTTAATTTACATTCTAGGTTTTGACACAATTGTTAAGTTCTGCAAGCTATCAGTTATTTAATACCCAAGTTTCTTAACAGAGGTTGCATAGACCATAAATGTATGAATGGGCACAAATTGTATAAATACAGTTATGTGAATGCATAGCATACGACGGCATCAAAGAAAACATTGTTTTGGCCTTTAAATTTTACAGATTAATGTAAATATCTTTATTTTTTTTGCAACAGCTGAACCTGCTGAACTGGCGTCCCACACAGGGTGTACTTTCACAGTCTGGAGCTCATTGATACGGCACCGGACCGCCGAGCAGCTTAAGAGTAGTAGGTGGATGAACAAAGTGCAAAAGGTGTGTCATTTTAAAGACTACTTTGCATCGCAGGGCTGTCATCCAGCCAGGAATGTACTAAAACGGCAGCATTAAACACACTGACGGTTGTAACTTTGTAACGGTTAACACAGGGCAAAGCAAAAAACACCAACCGCTGTGACGTGAAACCTGCAGGGGAGCGAACCGCAGTGCGTTCTGGGAAAACAACGCGATTGTTCCATTGTCACTACAGCGCATGAGAACGTAAACGTGTTATTTCGCTTTGGATAAGAACGCACTCAAATAAGCACTTAGGCAGTGAGAACAATGAAAAAGGACATCGCTCTGAGGAGGTGGCCCGCACTCCGCAGACCTCACCGTTTTCCCCGTTCATCTCCAGCTGTCCTGTGCGACACCTAACGCCGGCGCTACCGAGTCCCGCTCCAGCACAGCGCGTCGACCGTTATTTAAACTTTAAAGTTCTGTTCGCGCTCAATCGCGCGTTTGACGTCATTCTCCAGCATTCTGACGTCTCCGAGCGAATCACTCTTTCAAATGTTAACGGCCACAACACGATAGTGTGGTCGATATGAGCGCCTGTCCAGGGTCTAGCTGCCCCTCTCCGTACGCCTGGAGCACCATTTGGGACCACGTTTGGGGAACACCAGCAGTCCAACAGCGAGTCTGGAACCCCTGCGCTGTAGACGCGGCCTCTGAGCCGCTGACAGAGCGCCAGCAGAGTGATGTGGACACTGGTGCCCTCCCGGAGGTCTCCTCTCTGCCGTTGACCTTCGGCGCCGAAGAAGACATCTGCCAGCTGGGCATCCGCTTGGTGGAGCTCGAGCTTATGGCGTTCATAGAAGAGGGCTTCGACCCTGCATCCACTAGCACTTGTAACGCTTTCTTTCCTTTATACTGCGACTTTGCATTCGCCTGACCGTTGTGCGCGCGGTTACATAACAGCCTTCGGTTTGAAATTTCTGATTTATGAGACTTTTAATGTGCTGCTGACCGTAATTGTAATTGTTTTAAACTCATTCTTGCTCATTATCTATCGCGGTGTTCTAACATTCATCTAAATTTTCTTTATATAATTTTTTTCACTTTGCGTCATCATTTTAATAACGATCCGAGTGCGCTNTCGGTTTGAAATTTCTGATTTATGAGACTTTTAATGTGCTGCTGACCGTAATTGTAATTGTTTTAAACTCATTCTTGCTCATTATCTATCGCGGTGTTCTAACATTCATCTAAATTTTCTTTATATAATTTTTTTCACTTTGCGTCATCATTTTAATAACGATCCGAGTTTTCCTTCAAATAATTTTTTTCATTTCTTGTTTTAGCTTATAAGAACTGTGCTTAATTTAAGTGATCTTAGAGTAGAGAACAGTTCAAGGTAAGAAGCGATTGGCTGCTAACGGTGAACTTCTTTTCTCTTCTAGATCAGTTCTTGAGCACCTTGCAGTATGAAATATGGCAGGAGATGTGGAGAAAAAAGGTAGAAGGCCAGCTGAATATAGACTTCTAGGAAGAAAGCAGTTCTTGTCGCGCTTTTGAGTGTTAATTTAATCTTTAAATAACACACAGTCATGCTAAATTATAATAGTAGACTATTCAGTCATGATGAAGCTGTGATTTTATCAACTATAGACACTTGAACAATTTTTATGAGTCCATGTATAAGCCCATTCTAAGTGGTTCCGGTTTCTGTGGTTAGTGTTTCCATGTAGATTCAAGTACATTAGTGACCACCAAGAAGGCTATAAAAGATTCTGCTTTTATTTTAAGCCTTTAACTGAAGCTGTTCTTCACTTGTTTTTACCATGACAGTTAATTATGAGACAGCAATACTGTACATTATTGATCTTGGTGAAGAGTATAGGTAAAAACTGAATGCGGTATTTGACTACTCATCAAGGACCCTTTTCTTCTGTAGATCAGTTCTTGAGTATGTTACAATATGAAATGTGGCAGGAGATCTGGAGGAAAAGATGGCAGAGGACAACCGAGCACAGGGCCAGAAGACAACAAAGCAGTTTAATGAAGAGAATAATTTTAGAAATACTTAGGGATTATTTTCCTATTTATATATATCGTCAGCTATATAGAAATTAACTATTAAAAAAGTAATGTTAAACAGTTTGTCTCCAGCTCTTCTGAGTCTTCAACCATGGTAAAGCTGTGATTACATCAACTATGGATGAGCTGAAAAAGCCATTTTAGGTGATGCCACTTTCTGTAGTCGGGTAAGAGCCGACCTCAAACCCTCACTTTCTCCTGAAAGCACTTTAAGACAACCTGATGCAATCACCCAACTGTCTACTGAGACAGAATTAAATGCTGGAACAGCAAATGAGAATAAATTAAACTAATCAACACACACACACACAAAACATACATATTCTCAGTGCATTTAATCAAAGTTCTGGTCAATCAGGACAAGTAGCAGATGCTGTCCGTCAAATATACAAGCATTTACTGAAAGTCAGGCTTCAAGTAATGGCTGACAATAAAATTATTTTTAGTACTGCGTATATATAAGTCACAATGCTTCTGTAAATTAAGTGCACGAAAACACAACCACTTATTTAAAAAAAAGTCATGTAAGAGATCTATAAGGAAAAGAGAGGTCCATTCTCGGGCCATGGTCCATCAGTAGACAAGATTGTGAAGAAGTACACTGAACAGTTCTTGTGAGAATATCCTACTTACTAATTGTTATAAAATATAATTGTTTAACAAAAACTACTTTTCTGACATTTTAAGTCTTTTTAAACAAGTTATGAGCCAAAGATAGGTCAATAATAAAAATAATTCTAACATGAATGTGTACTTCCATGTACAGATTGACATTTATGCTTCTAAAGGGCTTTTTTCACCTTGACATTAGCAGTTTTGCATGAGTACCTGGGTTTTCGCTGATCACAGGCGCTCTCCACACAGGTTTGATCACACCTTCCCCCTTCAGCTGATGATGCCAGGAGTTCTGTTTTGTCCTCAGTCATTATGAAGAAAACACATTGAAAATGGAAATGTGCTGTACGGCCAGACAATACTTATTCTGCAGATGCTGCTTTCTAAATTGATCAGATTAGGCTTGGAGGTGTGGGGCTTCAGAATTTCCTGTGTTACTTATTTAATCTGGAATGTCTGAATGGAGGCTGTTAAACAAATGTAGTTATTTCTCCAGCAGACTGTGCAGAAGAAAAACTATTGGGAGCAGCCAGTATGATACAGGAAAGACGGAAGTTGAATTGAGACTGTGTGTCCACAGATACAACCTGTCTGCCCCCAGTGTGCATGTCTGCAGCTGTGCTCCACACACTGTGTGAGTGGTCAGGGTGTTGAATCCATGCTTGTGGTCACATCCTTCTTTGTCCAGCTTGAAGTTGCTGCTGCCTGTTTCTTCCAGCATTTCTGACATCCCTTGTGCGTGCGTGTGTGTGTGTGCGTGTGTGTGTGTGTGCGTGTGTGTGTGTGTGCGTGTGTGTGAGAGAGAGCCAAGCAGGGGACATGAACTGGCAGCCACCTATCGTTCCTGTCATCAGGCTGCCCCCCATCTTCACCCACCATTTCTTTCTCCCCATGCTTGGTTTACTGCTGGAATTCCCCATTCATAATTGATCAGTCTCCTCTGAGGGGCCTTTGTAAAGTGCATTATTGTGATAACTCAAGTCCCAGGTGCAGGGTGTTTAATTGAGACTGTGCTTTAATGGATTCTCTGGCAGCAGCTGTGTCAAGATGCACAGGGTCTGTCTTAATCACTTGCTTTAATTGCAGGTGACACTTCTTAAAACCCATTACCTGTGAAATGGTTCAGTTTATTTGATGAAAACTGCTCGGATGCTTTGGTTATCCATAAACACAAGAACATGCTTGCATCTTCAAACATCTACTTTACAAAACGGGCAAATGCACTGAGAATGGACGAGATGAGGAGTATCGTCCCTGGTTCTTGATAGCGAAGGGGCTACCAAGCAAAAATACAAGACAGTGTCTCAGCAGCCGAATCCTGCACGTTATTTATTACAGCCCAAGAGTTGTGTATAACTTGCGACATCAGTTCTCATCCAACAATTTACTGTCTGTAGTTCCCAGTCACTAAGTTTTCCTCCTATAATCCCCAACTGTGGAGGATTGCAACAATTTAGGCCCAATATGAGTTATGCTATTTAATGTTCCTCTATGTGCTGGGTAAGAACTTGTGGGCACATTTTTGTGTAAGAGAGTACATATTTTAACTTCCAATATGTGGAAGCTGTCAGTATACGGAGATTAAACAAGGAATATATTGCCTTAAATCTAGACACAATGGAGAAGGACTAGGGTTCGGGCTGAGTGTTTCTTTCAGATGTGGATTTTTCTTTTTTAAAAATGTTCCTCCTTCTCTTTCTTCCACTCCCCCCCCCCATCCCCGGGTCCTCTACAGTTGTGGTGCTTTACATCCAGGGTGTTGGGACCAAGGAGTGGAGAGAGGTAAGTTTCAGTGTCTTTCTCTTCCCTTTGATCGCACTGTGTCTCACACACTCTGGCTGACATTATGAACATCTAATTAGGCTGCCGCTATTGATTTGATCTGATTGCTTAAATCAAACATGCCTGCGTGCACATTTGAACACGACCCAGCACAAAGAAAAATGTCACCCCATAAATCGGGTAAGTCTATTAATATTCTCTGGTTGTTTCTAAATGTTTAATGGGTCCTCTGCTGTGGAGTGAGCTGTGTTTCAACAAAGTGAGCTGCTCCAGCAAGCCACCACGTCAGAGGGTGGTGTGTGGGGAATCCTGCAGATGCCCATTGCACGAATTGGGGATCGAGGGTCCCGCCTCCCCAGAAAGTGACTCCATGCTCAAGAGGCACTCGTGAGATATTAAAGGCACCTGTGGGTCCAGTAAATGCCCCAAGGTCTTCCAGGAAATGGATGTGGCTCTGTCTAGGTGGGCTTCAGTGGGATGAGTGCTCCAGGTGGGCTGTCTTGTTGGCTGGTGGTCTCTGCGCAAATGTGCAGGGAGAGACTCTCTCAGGACCAAAATGTGCACAATATGGCCTTCGTATTGAATAGATACCTTTAGATACCTGAGACATGCTGTAAAGCATGAGTATTAAGGTTTTTGTTAGTTGTAGAGCTTTTTACTCTGACTGTTTTTGTGAAAATAATGATTGATACTTACTGGTCTTTGTTATTGACTCAGTTGTCTTCTTTCTGGAGTGTCTGTCTGATGAGCGCTTAATAAACGCCCGCCTGTCCCTGTAATAGTTTGAGGCTTAAACTGTTACACTTGTAAAAAATAATACTTCTGTGAAATTGTGAAATTCTTGTATGCATTGATTAATAATGTTTGTATCTGTGTATTTGTGTGTCTGTCAATGTTTACTTTAATCTCAGCTCTGAACCACTTCCTATCTGTTGTTCAGAAGTTTTCAGGTTTTTCTGTGTACAAGTGATTACTCTTAAGATTTTTTATCTACCAACATTTGATATTTCCTTTCAAATTTCAAAAAATATTCAGCTATTCACAGATTCACTTGAAGCAGATTGTTCAAGTTGCAACAGCAGTGGCCCAACCAGGATTTGAGCACACAGTCGTATGGACTCACGGAATTAAGTCTTAGCCTGTTGTTTCAATTTATGGCACAGAAGCCTTCTGTGCTTTCTGTCTTTGTACAGGAAACCAGTGAACACCCACTCTGTGCCTGGCTTGCCAGTTTGGGCTAGTGCCTGTTCTCCCACATATGTTTGCTTTCCTACAGTATGTCTGTAGATAACATCCTGGATGCCTTGTGCTAATTACTGTTTGTTTGTAGGCTGCCCTTACCTCTCTTACTGTCTCTCCCTCTCTCACACACACACACACACACACACACACACCAGCACATTCACACTCATGTACGCAGCCTTGAGTCACCGCACATAACAACCATTATGAGCATTACACACAAAGTAAATAGACAGAGTGACACAAGTTTAATGGAGCGGCACTGCTCTTGGCCTGAAGAAACACCAAGTTCCACTTGCAGTTAGTATGAGAGTGGTGGTAAATTGGGGGAAACGCTCCAGGTCCTGGTGGAACATTACCAGTCACATCAGAAGAAAGAGCGATGTAACTATTTGCACGATTTCAAAGGCGCTGCAGCAAAACTTCTCCACAGAAGAGAGAAACTTTGTGGATTTAAAAAAGGGGGGAAGTTTTATATGGCCAGTCGTGGTCAAAAAGCTCAAATCCACCTCCGTGTCCTTGGCCTGAAGTGTCTTCATTAGCCAGCACACCCGTGTTCTGCCCCGTGCTCCCCATACCTCTGTGGGAGGCAGGATGGATACTAGCCCACTTATTTTAGAATAACAATGATGCCTCTCATACCTCGATCAGAGCTGTAAAATTTAGTTACCAGCATCACGTTTTCCTGGTGCCTCTTCCCTAAAAAGGGCTGTCAGGAGAATTTGATGCAGTTTTATTCAGTTCTGTACCCACACAAGTGTCTTGCATATCTTCTGCTGTGTCCAGGGTTGTTTCCTAGTGTTAATTTCAACCAATTTGTATAGTAAAATTCATTTTTGTGATGATAGCCCTTCTTTCTAATGGTACTTATCAGTACTAGTAAGTGGAATACTAGTGGGCGTAAACTGCAGCATGGTTTCTGGGCTGTGTGTGAGGCAGGAGTGGTATGGGGCTCTCTGGACTCTGGATATCTGGGATTTCTGCCTATGGCAGTTGTCAGTACCTCTCGACAGGGATTGTGCTTTCCCTGCTTCAGCGCTCTAAGCCTCAGTCACTTCTAGTGCCTTCCTTTTCCCCCTCCCTGTTCCGTTTATAGCCTTGGCTTTTGTATGAGTGGGCATCGCTGAGTATTCTCTTGTAAAAAAAAAAGGTAAAACGGCTGCATTTCTAATAGCATTCCACTAACAAGCTGTTTTCCCCCTTCTAATGTAGTGTTTGCAATGGGAAGTCTTTTTTGACAAAACATCACTATAAAAGTGATGTTGTCATCAGAAGAAGGAGATGCTAAAAGGTTGTTTGCTTTGAACTGACAAGGGATGGCAGTCGGAAATTACCCGTCATTGGAAGAAGGGATTGTTTTTCAACATTCTAATTGTAACCTAATGCGTTATCAGGGTTATGATGCGGTATGAGGTGCACAGTCAAAATCAACAAAGGCATGCACTACATTCCTTTCAGTTAATGGTCAAGTTCAAAACTTGTAATGCTCTTATACTGAGTTATAATGAGAGTGCAGAGGGAAGAACCCAATGGTGGTTGTCACTCAAAATAAAAAGCCGAAAGCATTATGGAAAATCAAAATCCAGTGTAGGATTTAAAAAAAGAACATAATGAAAGAGTACACCAGTTTTGATTGTTATTAGAAAATGTCAGCTGAATTTTAAGGTCCTCTTCACATCAGTATTTCTTATTCCAGTGGGATGAGACTAGTAGACAGCTGGGGGGATCATTAGACATTATAATTATTGCTTCTCCATATATGCTAAAATAAACCAACCAAACACCATATAGGTAAAAATGGATAACCGTTCATTGTCTCAGCTGTGGAAGCAGAGAAAGACAGAATGAAGCTAACGTAGCTGTAGTCATGTAAAAATCACCATGGTGTCAGTGCTGTATTACTCCTCCTATTTTGAGGTGTGATTCCAGTGGTGGTTAATGCTAAACTCCTGCAGATGTACTATGTTAGAAGGAGACTCACTGCTAAAAAACATGACCTACGCCACAGTTGACCTGCACTGCTCTGGTCAGAGCAGCATAAAAGTATAACCTCAGTCTACAGTGAGGCTGACTGGATCGATGGATGGAAGCAGGTGTCCGTGTGAAATCCGTGAGTGTGACAGCTCTCTGTAGAGAGATGTAAGCATGTGACATGTTTCTTTCTACCCAATGAGGACCTCTTGGTCTTCACATTTACTGCTTCCTAAACCATATGTGTTTTACCATTACTAGGAGCATCAGACAAAGAAAATATTCATCTATGAAAATGAATATTTTGCTATATGCGGATAGGATGCGCATATCACACGGTTAATATGGCAATGACTCCTGTTAAGCATACTAAATTAGTGACAATAATTTTTGTTTTATACAATGTGCATTATGAAGGATGCATGTCAATCCTTGTAATAATTTATGTAAAGTTTAGTTTTTTTTCATTTGCAGAATAGTTAATAAAAATAAAGCCTGGCATCAAGGAGCAAACCACACATACTAAAAACACATCAATCAATTACACGGAGACCACCCCAAATGGCCAACTTGGAACATTGCCCAGAGGGCGTAAGGGGTCAGTGGACTATTGTGGGTCCAATAAATTTCCCTGGAAAATCTGATAACAGGCAGAGAAGTACAGAGTTGATAGCAGGGATTATGTGTGGTTTACATCAAGGACGTGAGCTAGATATGAAGACAGTGTTGGGATCAATAGCTCATTACTTTACCTGCCGGAAAACGCCACAGAGCTCTGTGGACAGCGGGGTGTAGTATCTGATACCAAGGCTGATATAGGCCTGTTGGGCAAGGCACGTTTCTAGCATCATAGTTATCATCGCTTTGTCTCTTGTGCAGTGAACTGAAGCAATGATGTTCATCCTGTCCTATGTCAAACTGATCCTGGACACAAGAATTATGATGGATTGTAGAAGACTCTCCTTGAGCTCTGTCTCTATCTACCTTTTTTTCTGCACAGTTTGGCAGAACGGAAGTCATCGACAACACGCTGAACCCAGACTTTGTGCGAAAGTTTGTCCTGGACTACTTTTTTGAGGAGAAGCAGAACCTTCGCTTTGATGTGTGAGTTACCAACCTGCCGACATCCCTGCCCACTTCTTCCTGTGCTAGCATGTGTCTTTCACATCGTGCCTTTCACAGGAAATGCCTGAGAAATGGAGTGAGGATTTACTCTCGGAATCACGTCTCTGTGGAGTGTTAGAAATTTCAGTTCAGAACACTGAGGCCATAGTCCCAGGTTTCTCCTCCAGCTCCAGTAAAAGGTGTTCTTTATCCTTTTTTTCCAGCGGTGTAGTTTGACCCTGATGCAGAATGCATAGAAGTTCAGACATTAACATTTATCCCCGTAATTTAGTTTTAGCTGTGTGTTTAGTCCATTTAGGTACTTGTGCATTGCAGGGTCAATACCAAATGAGGACCAGGGCAATTTTATGTATTTTTAATTAAATGAGGAAGTTCCTCCAGCAGTGAGCCACTGACTGCAGATCATGCCCAGTGCAACTCCTTATATGTCCTCCACTAAAACAATATATAATGTCTGATGTGAAGTAGAATGTAAGGAAGTCAAAGAGTGGGTGTGCTGTAATTGATCATCTTTTTAATCCAAAAAAGTACACCATGTACTGCTTTTCAGGGGTTTTGTATTTCTAGCTTTGTATGGGAATCTCATAGAAAATCAATTTTGGAGATACATTGCATTGTGTGTACAAATGTTCGTAGATTAAGTAATGGTTTTGTGTACCGAAATGAGGAATCAATTCCTTCTGCAAGTCACGATTTCAAATTTTACAGCAAAATTCCATGAAATCCTTTCTAGATTAAAAAATCCACTTCAGGATGTCTGTGAGCAAGGCACAGGGGATATATATTCTTTCGAAGGGAGTGCACCTTTTGGTTATCACCTGTATGGTGTTATTAACTATGCTTTCATTCGTCTGCCCTATGTGGGATGTACGGCCGCTGTGAGATCTGAAACCACTGCCAGGGTCTGAAATGAAGTGCCCATCACATTGGATGGTCTGTAATAAACTGGAAATTTTTGTCTGTGACAGTGAGGTGAGTGGGAGGACTTGCAAGCAAAGTGTTTCGTAGCCATGCTGAAATATATTGTTTTCTGGGGGCATAATAATTGTTACAGATCCAACCACTCAATAATCTATTTGTCATATATATCAGAATGGATGTGCGGTAAGTGGCTTCATCCATCCCTGTGTCTTTTGCTTGGAATAAACTAGAAGCTGTTGTGTTGGAGTTGTGTAAGTTGTTACTCTATGGACTGATGGAGAGCAATCTCTTTTTTTTACATTTTCCCTCTTATTTACCTAATTATACTCCCTTTATTCATCAAACTACATTCATTTCTTTCCTTTTTGTGTCTTGTATTATTTGTATAATTATTATTTTGCCTATTGTACATGTCGCTGTTTTATCCAACACTGTGCTGCTGTAGAGTTCCAGGAACTTCAGAAAATTGCTCACTGGTTGCTTGTAATTTTTGACTGAGTTCATGGACAGGAGAAGATGATCTTGAGTAGATGTGATTAGAATGGTTTTGCGAATAAGACTAATGGTCTGTGTCAGGGTGTGTTAGGGGTAGAGATCTGCTGCTTTTGAAGCTGTGCAGATAAGCAGCAGTTAGCAGCCTGGGTAAAATCTGTAGAGAAACTTAAATTATGGTTTGGTTCCTTTCTGACAGCCTTGTGGGAATTTGGAAATCCCGTCACTGTATTTTGTAAACCTTAGGTATATATAAACAATCAATATGCATGACTGCTGTGTTGTATAACAGGGCTTTGTTATATTCTGTCACTAATTTTAAAACATTATTCATGTTTAAATAATACTAATAAAGATAATATAAATGCAGTGCAGTATCGCGGTTTTATTGTTGTGCTGAGGGCAGCACAATGGCACAGTGGGTAGTATTGTTGCCTCACAGACTCTGGGCTGTTTGAATCCAGGCGTGGGTTTGAATCCAGCTCATAGGGTCCAGTCTGTGGTCCCGACTGTGTGGCGTTTGCTCTAGATTCCTCCCACAGTCCCAAAACATTTCGTTCAGGTTAATTGGTAACTATAAAATGCACATAGTGTATGAGACCACCCTGTGAAGGTATCAGGGTATCGCCTAGGGCACAGTGATTCTGGAAAAGGCTCTCTGTTGCCTCAAACCTGATCAAGACAAGCAGTCAAAAATAATGGATTAAGTAAAACACAGGTGGTCATAGACACTGAAACACTGACTAAATCAATGACAAATATGAGTGAGTTGGGGTCGCATGGCCAGCTGATGCTATCTACAGAGAAGGGGGCAGTCATTATGTCCAGCATGCAGTGTAAGATGTAAATGTCGGGTCAGGAAAATAAAATAAAGTGCTTAATGGGACAACAGTTGTAAGTAACATATATCACACGTTGAGGACTGTCTGTATGACAGAATGCTTTATTTTACCTTGTTGTTAAGTCTCCAGTGTACCAGGAATAATCTGCAGAAATCAGTTCCAACATTCGGCATCACTAACACTGTTGTTGAGTACGGTAGACCAAACAAAATACTGAAGTACTATTTGCTATGTAGCTGCATTTAAGTGACAACTGATCAAAGTATAAAACAACCAGAGTGGAGTACTTAACAGCAGAGAGACATAACTAATCTCATATTAAAGGCCATAAAAGGTAGAGCACACTGGCTGACACCAGAAGCAAAAAGACAGAGCAAATGTTATGTATTTTGTGTGTGTGTGTGTGTAAAATATCATTTTCTGCAGAGTTCTGTTTTATCTTAAGGCTAACTCTAATGATAATCCTCACTGGCCTGATCCATTTTTACATGTGAATCTGTATTCAGTCTTTTGACACTCCAGGGTGCGTATCCAAGATGTAAAAGAAATGAAACCGGACTGCGGCTTAGTTTAATTTTTTATTTTATTAATGTGTAGAGTCCTTCAGGGATTGGGTAGTTGACAATACCTGCATTACAGAATAACAATCGAGAATGTCTTGACTACGATGATGTTATCTGTACTACGGTGTCAGAACCAGCAGCTGTTAGATGGTATTCTCTTTTACCGTTGTTTTTTTCTTTTTGTTTCGTTAATGACACAAATTTTAAGTGCAAAGAATGTTTTGCCTGTTGTCAAGGCAATGCAGAAACGCTGCTGAAGAAGCCTATCAAGACTGCTAAAGAAAGGTTGCGAAGCTATAAGAATGTAAAAGATTATTGTATAGGTCTATCAATGCAGCTAATTCTGAAAATGATCTGTGGAAAAAATCACAGTTGAGTTCACTGTTAACGTTCAGCAAATGTATCCAACGAAGAGTCTCTGTCAGTGACTTTGTCAGCTTTCACAGTGTGCATGTAAACAGACCTTGTATGCAACCACTGCAGTGTCTGCTCACAGTGAGTCTCTTTGCAACCAGAATTTAAATTTAAAACTGTTATTCTGTGACGGACTGGTGACCAATTATTATTATTATTAGCAAGGTACTGGAGTTTGACACTTACAATGAAAAAATGAAAAAACAAAAAATACCAAGACATTCTAGATCCTGTTCTTAAGATGTTAGAAATCATTTTTGCTAAGTAGCTTTGGATGTTAAATCAATAGAGGCTTAATATTCTGCTGAAAATTGATCAAAAATGATTAAAAATGATATGGAGCAAGTCATAGTAGCTCTGTTGTAGAAGCAAAATTCACCAGGATGTGCAGTTGGGGTGCTGTAAGATTTACTTGGGTCAAACATACTGTACACCAGCGTATGAATCCCCTTTCCAGTAGGATGAATACCAGGCTTGTTCAACACAAAAGACCAAATCAATAGATGAGTGGCTCTGCAATGGCTCCTGAGTGCTTCATGAGTTCATAATGCAGTTCTGATGTAAGCTATCATCCCACGTGGATGTCCGTTGGGTGACAGAGCTCAAAGGGAATGTAAAGCCCACATTTCAACCACTACTTTTCTTTCAAAAGTATGCCTAAGCTTTGAAGCTTCATTAATGGACATTGCTGTCAAAAAACACTGATGTCAGGGACCAGCTGTTTAGTCGTGCGAACATGAAAGAGGAAATGTTCTCATCAGATCACAGCAGACCAGAAGGAAGCACCATGTAGTCTGAAGGCATGTGTTTCTCAATATAACATACATGGTTCTTCAATATTTAACTCTTTAGTATCATGACAATCAGGAGAAGATGGGTGCAGAAATGGCCGTCATATTGTGAGCAGCATGCAGTTTGGCTGTTAGTTTCATGATGCAGTGAAGCTACTGAAGTGGGTGTGTTGTGAATATTGTCCTGGCTGAGTGCAAATTTCATGAAAAGTGTCACTGAAACACGGTCTTGACATGACCGATGTTGCTGTGCTGTTTTAGGGCCACTAGTACGGAGAGCTCAGCACACATTTCTCCATGTATGTTTCTTCATTATGAGAAAAGCATAAATAAATCAACTCTAGAGCTTCTGTCCTACAAAAATTAAGTTTTCATTAATCCTTTTCAGCATGTTTTCATTTATGTGTTTTGGAATTTACGCTTTTTTGGCCATTTCTACATAATTTAAGGTTAATTTACAAATAGTCTTTTTCCTTATTTTTTCTTGCTCTTCTCTTTGTTTTTCAACTGTTTGGGCCATTGTCCAACAAAATCAGAGCTATTAAGATTTGCAAAAAATGTAACAGATGCTGTAAATAAAATTGTACCTAACTTTAAACTAATAAGAAAAAAATATATTATATAATTTTCCCTCTGTACCTACAAGGCCCGTTTAATCTTTAGATGAATTTAAAGCAAACTTTTGGGAAGGTAATTGCATGAGTAGCTTCTCATTTTTCATTTTTCTGTCTATTTAGTGTGGAGTGGTTGCTGGTCTTATATAATTGAGGGTTTAGGTAAGGTGTGTCCATGTGTCACAAAACAAGCACTACATAGGTGTATAAGTTGGTGTACAGATAATTTAGTAAAATATTTACAGTAGTACTGTAGTTGATAAAGCTCTTTTTTAAAGTTTTGAAATGCAATAGAATAACAAGACATAAAGACGACTTTAACAAGATGTAAATTATGATTTACTATGATTATTAAAATTGTTATATTGCATTTCTGATTTCAGGTGTCATTTTCACCATGTTCAGTTTGTGCACAGGGGAACTGTATGTACCATCGATGCACCACTGTGTTCCATCTTTGCCTCGCACGATTTCATTCACACATGGTCATGATTTCACAAAGCAGACTTTCAAAATGGTCATCTAAGGCTTGTTAAAAAAGATCCTGGTTCAAATGGCATGGGCAGTACAATTCCGATCCCTGGCATTAGAAAGGGAATAGAAAATGACAAATAGGCTGCAGAGAGGCCACTGCTTTCAAACAGAATATGTTATTAAAATGGAAAACAATAGGAGGCATCATCCACAGCAGTGTATGTGTTCTCGTGTTCTTTCCCTTACCCCTAAATGGCTTCCTTGAATTTTACCATAATATAGGACACATATGCATGGCTGATGACATTTTAGGAAAGTTCATTGTTCTGCAGCAGTAAATGTCATTTTTAGACCGTTCTCTTGGGCTACAATGTGATAGGTAATTATGCTGGATACTGTAGGAGCCACTTTTTGCTTTTTGCTCCAGGAAAGGGGAGGTGGATTGTGGGAGGAAAAGGAGGTGGGAAGAACAAACAGAGTAATTTAGAGACAGCCTGCACAGTTATGTCTGGCACTCCGAGCCTATAACTGATTGCCTGTCAAGTAGATCTCAGTGCGGTCACAATACTTAGACTTTTCTAGGTTTAGTTTATTCCAGCAGAGCTGAACCTTATCTGTGTTTTTTTGTCTTCATTGTCTCAAGCAGATCACAATATGGCTCCGATAATCTGTTATTGCAAATGTTATCATTTTTCATACTTTTTTAAACAACATTTTATATTTTAAATATTCTCTTTTTTTGTTTCTTGGGGTTTTTTTGGCAGCTTCCATGATTAAATGAATGAAGCTATATGAAGATACTTTTATGGACCAAATAAAAGTATGCACAAAACATTCGAAAGGGATAATCGATAGTTTTAACTAAATGAGTTACTCAGTCTTGAAAAATTAGCTAGGAACTGCCTGGAGGCACACAACGCTAGTGTGTATGGGGGGCAAGTGGCTCATTTTTCTTAATTTTGACAAATTAGCTAGGAACTGCTTGGAGGCACATGTCTCTAATGTGTGCTGTGCCATATTTTGTGCGTGTGTGTGTGTGTGTGTGCGTGCATTTGACAAACTGAGCATTACAGATGTAGAGATGAAGTAAGGTTCTTTGAGGTCTATGGCTGTTTTTCTGTCCAGACTTTTTCCAATTTGGTATTTCTTGCCCATGACTGTACAGACACAGGTTGACGAAAAATATGGCAGAAGTAAAAGTACAACTGATGACTTGATTCATTTCCCTTCCCCTTTTCACTGTACCAATCAAATAGCACCGTGCAGGTAGAACCAAACACAGACTAAGGAAGTAAAGCATGTCTCACCACTGGCAAACAGCTGCCCACAGGTCCCTGATAGATTACCTGAAGTCAAGTGCAGCTGTTGGCAGCTGTAGGTCATGTCCCTTTCAGTGCTCCACCCTTCCCTAGAAGAATGTAGACAGCTTCTTCACATTGGAGTTGTACCTTGTCAGGGTGGGAAGAACTGTGTTCTACTACAAAAGAAAACAAGCTTTCTGTCCTCAGGAACCACATTTAAGTAAAGTCCAGTTTGTTCTTTTGCCAGGATTCACAGTTGCAGATACGATGTTACACAACATAAATTCAAACTGATCTGTAGATGCACCGTAATTGACTGAGCTACTTGAAATCATAACATCATCCCAGGTCTATCTGCTATTATTGTTTTGGCAAAATCTTCATTTCTGCTTTTCATGCTTTCACAATAGTTACCTGACAAATGGATAGAACTAAGAAGCACAAAAAATACTGTTATGGTCTTAAAAGAAATAATAAACCAAGTTGTATTCAGTGAAGTGTTGTTCTTGCAGAGCTTTCTGTGTGTTTTCAGTTCACGCTTTGCAGCTGGCTTTGTGAACATCCTCAGCTCAGAGCGTCATAACTGAATTATGTAAGGTGAAAGACCTGGCTGTCACAGGCAGAATAAGTCCCTGGGTTGCTAATGAAAAGTTGGCAAAACAATGTGCTCTTTAGCTTAATGGAAACATTCATTGAATCAGAATATTGTAATGAAATGTTTTGCAGGAGTCCTTGAGCAGAAGAAGGTTGTAAGGTTGCCAACATTCAATAGTTGTCATTCGTTTGTGGCAGACTGACGTTGGCGTAAATGCAGATATTACCTTTCACAATTTGTTTTTTATCAGAGTGCTATAAAGAAGATGCACTGATAAATAAAGCTTTTAATTAAGTTTAACATTCAGATGTGTTTGGTATAATTTGCTTTGCTGTATTGAACAGCTAAGTCTTCAGGAAGTAGTAGAAGTTTATAAGGACTGTTGTTGATGATGGTGAATAAGGACATGTTTGGTGGAACTGAACAGTACAGCAGAGAATAGGTGCACAGCTGTCACTTTAATTAACGGTTATTGTTCCTAGACAGAATATCAGTGAAGGATAGTGGCATCTTAATGCTAGGTTTCATGCTTATACTTTTTTGAGAGGGTGGTCACCTACATGGGCAGAAATTGAAGGGACAAAGACAAGTACCTTATGACATCCCTACAAAGAGTAAGTTAATGGATGAGGAAAATGAATTATCTCTCAGTCTTTTGCTAGCAACACACCATTCATCCATTAAATTAGTCAAAATATGTCTATTAAATATATGACAGTAATAATGCAACATTACCCATGACTTTTATGATCTCAACAGATAAAACAGCTGTTTTAATTGAAAAAGATATTGCTTTTTGAAAAAATGTTCATATTTTACTTTTTTTATAGATACAATGTGGACTCCAGAAGTTCAAACATTTCTAAGCACGTAAGTACCTGTCACTTTGTTTTTGCCTTGTATTCCTTTTCCCTCAACATTAATTTGTCTAGGTTTAATATAAGGAGTTGTATATGCGTTCAAGTTTAAAATCACCTTTAGCAGGTAACATTTTGTGGAGATCATGTTCACTGTGATCTCCTTTAAGTGAAAGCTGTGTCTTGTATCACGAAGGTGACTTGCTGAGTAGCGCAGCCCTCCAGATGCGGAACACTGTCAGGCCATGGTCTGCATAAGTGTCTTACAGTTTTCCAAACAACTGCTGGCACTGGCCTTTTCTTACTGGAAACCAGTGCCTTTTCACCACCACATGTTCACACTGTTTATAAATCTATTGTTCCCACAGAACCCCAGTAAGGCATGGTTGTTTGGTATATGTTTGTACTGAAATTACTGGAGTGAATTTAAATTCTGTTTATTTCACAAAGAACATGCCTAACAGCTGTCTTTTTTTCCCTCTGCCATCCGGATGAATAGAAGGTTTGTCTCATTATATTTCTTTACTGAGTAATACGAGTCCATCTGACACTACAGCTGTTGAAGTATAAACGTGCGGTAGTATTTTACTGGATTAATGATATATATGCTGGGTCCTCAACTTACAAACACAACTGGGAAGTCTTTTCGTAACTCATTAATTTTGTAAATCCAAAGTCACTTTTACTGCCGTATCATACTTACTAACATTTTAATAATACAGATGTTTCCCAATTTATTCATGGATATGCTCCTGTACAAATCTCAGACAGTGCTGTAATGGACAAAACATTCTCTGTAAGCCTTTTATTTATTTATTCATTCCATTTTCATCAGTCAGTCATTCAGTGCAGGGTAGTGGTGGTGCACAACCTGCCCAGAAACGTAGTCTGCAAAGGACCCTAGACAGTTTATTTTATCTTTATTATTATTTTCAACCTTCACTGAAGTTATACCTACTCAAAATAGGTATAGCTATACCTACTAAAATAACAGATCATGAAGAAATACATAATCTCCATGACCTACTATTAAACGCCAGCTGCTGAGTGAATCATTGCATAAGCATCTGTAATATTCATCAGCATCTGGCCACTTTCACTGTTCTCTGGTGAAACACCTTGATTTATTCAGTAAGGTCTGGAAAAGTCTTGGATATAGCTATAATGAATAAAATATGGTTTAAGACTTTTATTTGAACATTTAGATAAAACTTTAAATTTAAATTAAAACTTACTGAACGAAAATAGCACACTGTCTTCCCAAAAAATGCCTGTACTGTAATAAAAAAAGATTGTATTGTAGTAAACTGTGTTGTATACTGTAATGAATTTACGTGAAGTTGTAAATGCGTGCATGTAACGTACGTGTTCGTGTCTCAGCTGCTTCCACTGGTTTTCTCATGACACTTCGTTCGAACACGTCTGTGGAGCATCACCAAGCTGGATAGTTCACAGAGCAATCCTCACAAGCCTCTCTTCCTCAGTTCATTCAGTGAATATCCAGCAAAACCTATTAGCCTTTTTTGTTTAAATTATCTCCAATATTTTTAACTAATTTTAATTTTTTAGCAAACCTGTTTATTTAAATGCCAGTGGCAACACTAACGTGCAAAATGTCCTGTACTGTAAATACTGTGCCATGCATTATAAACTCGCAAATGAATGTCCACATTTAAGTGTTTTCTAATTTGGTAACTGGAGTTTAGCAGTTTGAGTGTAGCGTGTCAAAGTCATGGGTTGATCTTTGTATAGGTGTTTTCTGATGGGCTGGGAGTGTATTATTATTTGTTTCCCCATTTAGAATAACGCCGGTGGTTCGGCTCTGTCTAAGAAGACCCCGAATGATATATTAGAGTTCATTCCTGCAGGCCAAGTATTAGTTTTCAATGTGAAACAAAGTTCAAACTCTTTGCTAAAGGTCATCTGAATGTTTGAGTGAACATTGCTACAGGAATCTTATATCCTATCACTTTCCCAGAGTAAATGTTCCCAGACTACTTGTTTTGATTCTGAAGTTTCATAAATGCTGCAGGTGCTGTGTTTATTTTCCTCCTTAACTTCAAAGTGCGATGTCCATAGATGGTGCCAGAATGTGTCAAGGCTCCCCACATGGCCTTTGTTCTTTCATATTGACAGTGCAGCACACTTGTAGAAAAAAATAGATTCCAGTGATTTATGTATTGTCTCACTTCAAAGTGCCCATCTGGTGGCCTTTGTGCCCACAGAGCATTCAGTCAAAACCGAAGTCAGTTGTCAGCCATGTAGCACTCAGATGTGGATTTTTGTAGCTCTGAAAGTCCATTAATACTGGCATCGCTTTTGTTTGCTTAAGCCATGGTATTTGATGTGAGACCGTGTATAAAGTTAGGAAAATTAGGTTTGTGAAAACATTTGTGAATGATATTTCAGAGGAATTCTGATTTCTATAACACACGGTTCTGATGTGCAATGTAGAATTCATTCTAATGTAACATTCACATGTGAAAATCAAGGTCACCAGAACTAAAAAGTGCTAAAACTAAAACTATTAAAAAGTGAAATAAATACATCCGTTTTGTAAAATGATGTACTTAAATGGGGTGATTAAATGTGCTACACAGTATAAGGTGGAATCAACCTGGCCACATGAAACAGAATTCATTTAATATGTACCATTAATCTTGCTGTGCCCTCAGGACTTTCTTGGACAGACATTCTGCACGCTGGGAGAGGTCATTGGGTCTACAGGCAGCCGGCTGGAGAAAACCCTTTCGTAAGTTGGTGCCCGTCTTGCCTCATCAATTTATTCAATGGTGGGACCAGTGATTACAATTCCTTAATTTGTTATGCTTTGTGTAAAATTTCAGTCTGGTGGATACACAGTAGGGAGGGTTGTGAATAAGGAGCAGGATGGATCCCGAGGAACTCAATCATAGTGTAGCTTAAAGGTTAAAAAATACACCTGCATTCTTATGGATTGTCTGCAACTGGTAGTTGCTGTTTGAAAATATATCCTTTATACTGAGCTAAATTAACCTTAAGATATAAATTTGTAGAGTTGTATTCTCAAAAAACAATCCACTCGAAGCTCAGACATCATCTGTTTATTCTTTATGCACAGCTTTGTTTTTCAGGCCACAGGCATGAAATGTGGCACAGTGGTACTCACCCTCAGTGAGGTTTTTGCATAGTCAAGTTAATTAGACTCCAAAAAGTTGACTGACTGTGTTGAAAATTTAACATTTTGTCTTTGAAACAAGGCTGGGAAAGGTACAGACATCATACAAAGGGCATACATCACACTCACCAAATGGCACTTTCTCAGATATACAGCACTACACATTTTAGCATGTGTTCAGCCTTCTCAGGTTAGCTCACGCAGTGTGGAACTGTACCTCATGCACTAAATTAAACCAGTTCAAGAGTAATAAAGTTTGGTGACATACAGTACTGTGCAAAAGGCACTTTAGATGTTTCGCAATAATATTTGTCCTCGATGGTTATTTTACATCTTCTGCATTAGTATGTCGATAGGAAAGAGTGTATTTTACATTTCCAAATGTTTCTTTTGCAAAAAGTAAAATATTACAGTGAAATTTTCGTATGTTGTTAAAGAAAGTAATATTGTAATAGACAACATCCCAAATAAAACAACAAGATCTTTGTAGGCGTATAACCCAGTGCAGGATTAAACAAATATAACAAGCAGGCTCTGATGATCAGTGATATAATGTGTAGAGTGAACCAAATTGATTAACTGAAGCAGAAACGGCTGTAGAGGGAATAAGGCTGGGCGACGGACAACCGTACTAAAAAGGTGAGGATACAGAAGATGTGGCGATTTAACCTCCAAATCTTACACCATGGCAAGAGTAAACAGTAACAAGACACAAGATGGTCATCCTACATCAGCAAGGTGTCTCCCGAGCAGACAGGGGTTTCCACATGTGCTGTCCAAGCTCTTCTGCAGAAGCACAAACACATGGACAAGGCTGAGGACCAGAAACGCAGCAGTCAGCCACGGAAACTGAGTGCAGCAGATGGGAGACAAATCAAGCTGACTTCCATTCAAATTCTGAAGATGTTTGCCACTGCTGTCAGCTCAGAAGTGGCAGAAACCACTGGGACTCTGGTACACTGATCTACAGTTTGGAGAAGTCTGGTTAGAAGTGGTCTTCGTGGAAGAGTTGTGGCCAAAAAAAACCATTCCTCTGAGTTGAAAACATAGCCAAGCGACTCACCTACGCATGAAAACACAAGGACTGGGGTGCAAAAAAATGACAGCAGGTGCTCTGGACTGATGAGTCAAAATTTGAAATTTTTGGCTTTAACAGAAGACAGTTTGTCTGCAGATGGACTGGAACGCTACATAGATGAGTGTCTGCAGGCAACAATGAAGCACAGTGGATGTTCCCTGCAGGTTTTGGACTGCATTTCTGCAAATGGAGATGGTGATTTAGTCAAAATTAATGGCCGTTCACTGCCGAGAAGTACAGGCAGGTTCTTATCCATCACAAAATACCATCAGGGAGGCATCTGATTGTCCCAAATTCATTCTGAAGTATGACAGTGACCTCAAACACACAGCCAAAGTCATGAGGAAGCATCTTCAGTGACATGAAGAACAAGGAATCCTGCAACAGATGGTATGACTCCCACCGAGCCCTGATCTCAACATCATCTGGAATCACATGCAGAGACAGAAGAAAGTGAGACGGCCCAGTTCTGCAGAAGCACCGTGGCGAGTTCTCCGAGATGCTTGGAACGACCTGCCAGCCGAGTACCTTTAACTAAGAGAACGGATGTTTTAAAGACAAAGGGCGGTCCCCCAAAATATTGGTTTGATTTGGCTTTCTTCTGCTTACCGCACTTTCTAGGAAGTTTATTGACTGACTATTGATGGCGTCATGTTTGAAAGCATCCTCACTTTGCAGTGTTTTTTCACAAAGCACCTAAAACTTTTGCACAGTACTGTATATTATTTATGTGTCTGTTTTGTCTGTTTTAGGATGGACTGTGAGGTTCACACACAAACACACAAATGCCACTACATACATTAGTGACGTGTTCCAGCAGGTGGTTCCCAGGTAATTCAGCAATCACTACAGCAGACGGTCTCTCACTCACTCACACACACACACACACACACACACACACACCTGTGTGCAGGCTATAATAAAGTGTATAAATTTGTTTATTATTAATTTATGATTCCCCTCTGTTTCTAGTGTCAGCACACACTGCTCTCTACACCTTGTGTGTGTTCGACTTACTTGGTGGAGTTCATGCGTGGTGTAGACAGGTATCTTATCTACTAAATACAAGCATTTTAAGGTCCTACTGTCTAAAAATTTCAGCTGGAAAAGACAGGGGCCAGTAATTGTTATATGTAGTCATCTACACACCAATCATGACATATACCTAAGATTTTTTTTATCTTTTTCACTGGAAAGCAACAGTGAGAGAGGGCTGATGGTAGGATGTTGTGTTGGAGGAAGGACCAAAACTAATGACAGGGAGGGGTAATGGTGGAGTGCTTCGGAGATGGAAAAACACCATCATCCTCATCATGTTGAGAGGCGACAGGAGCCAGTAGTCGTCATATGTGCTCAAATAAAAATACCAATTTGTAAAATCTGTACAAAGTGAAAATATAAAAACTACTGAGAAATTCTGCATCACATACAAGGCGCTGCGTACTTTACTCACATAAGGATAATAAAGTTTGGTGATTTATATTTTGTTATTTTGTTATCACTGTTTTCCTAAGGCCACTACAGTTTGCTGATAGTGTGTTCTTATTTTTTACTACTCCACCTCTACTTTCTACTCCAGGTAACTCAGCTCTTAAAGTTATAATTATGGGTATAAGAATTGAGATGCATGTCAGTCCTTCAAACCTTCCCACACAATTGCAGGCAGCAGAGCTTTTTATATAAGTGTTTCTGTTGCTGATTGTTATCTCGGGCTTTGGTGGTATATGAAGCGCATACAGCGTAATGAGTCAAACCCCTATTCAGAAGCTCATGTCTATGGAAACCTGAAGACAATTTAATGCAGAGTTTCCACAAAAAATGACTCCACAGTTCTTAAATCGAAAGCTTCTGGCAGACTTTCGGATTGCGGTGGGTCCATTGTGCTCTGTGTCAGTTTTAATTGCCATGACCTTGTGACAGACAGAGATGTTCCCCATACATTTTCTGAGAGGTTATGAGAATTACAATGATATGACTTTTCTAATTGGTATCATTATTTGATATGGTGCCATGGAATATGGTCTTTGAGCGTGTTGTAGGCTTTGTAACCCTTAAATAAATCAGCAGGGACTGTGGGCCCAGATGGGGCAGGTCCTTTCTGTCTTACAGAGGCTGAACAGAAGGAGCTGATCAGACGCTGGCTGGCTGACACACTAATGGACAGGCGGGGGGTCCAGTGTGTGATATTTTTCCCTATCCCCGAGAGGCCCCCGTTGACTGCACATGCTGTGAGAACAGCATAAACGGGGAAACAAACAAAAGTCAAACCAACTTATCGTTTCCCAGAAGGCAAATAAATGACAGACTATAGCAAAACCCCAGGCTAGTAGTACTTGCTCCCTCCTCCTAAAGCCTTATCCTGTCTGCCATGCACCACAGTCCTGTCTCAGCAAGAGTGGAAGCAAAGCCATCCCAGTCATGAGAGCTGGTTTCTTCTCAGCTGGGCCAGGTTTCAAGCTGTTGTAGGTCACATGCTCTGGAAGATTGAGTGTTCCTCCTACTCCACAGGCATGTTTCTATGGTAACAGAGGAGAGGTGTTTTTTCTTGTGGGTTACTACAAAACTGTGGTAAGGTGGATGTGTGTATTTTTTCTAGGCTTGGTTTTAAGGCAGTTTTTATGGTTACCCCACCTTTACTTTGTGATCATTTATGACTGACTTTCAGAGACCAACAGAACTCATGCTCGCACTTTGGTTGAGCTCAGGCTTCACTCTTGCACCACACTTATAAAGAGATGTTGAATGGGGAGGCAGAAGATCATAAAGTAAGCTGTTTTTTTTGCCGAGATGATTTTTGTTTAAGGAGTCAGACAGAAAAGGCATGGGTGACAAGTGAATAGTGTGCGTATGCCATATTGTGCTATTCTGTGGGATAACTGCATGTTTGCACTTCTTTCCTGGCAGATACAGAGCTGTGATAAACAAGCCGGGTTGCAGTTCTTCATACACTATATACACTAGTGCACACGTCAACACTCACTCTTTTTAACTTGAAGCTAAATATGATGTTACTGAATCACCCATAGCTATTATTTATACTTTCATATTAAAATCTGTTTTTAGCCAGTCAAGCCTTCAGAGGATGAAGTTGATACAGTAGAACTGCTCAGAACTCAGAAGAATGTCCCTCTTGTCCTCTAGTTGGTAGTTCCTAAAGGCCACCCCCCCCCCCCAGCTTCTCTGACCGGTCAGAGTGTGGCAGTTGTCTGTTCCCCAGTTCCACACCTTGCTGTGCCCTGCATTGCTCTCCCCCTGCACCCGCCACTCGGCAGCTGTCAGGATGTGCACCAAACAGACATCCCAGCTGGACAGGTTCTCACTGGCTACTCACAGTTTCTGACCTCAGACCCTGTGCTGCCATGTTGCTCTCTTTCTCACTCGTGCATGTAAAATAAACACCTTGGCTGGGCTTCCCGTGATTTTGCTGAAAAAATACGAATGCACGTGAATGGAAATTACAGTGATATTGAACAAATCTATATAAATAATGTAACTTCACACTCGCCCACAGTCATACAGTGCTTGTCCATTTCAGGGTCGCAGTGGTCTACAACCTATTCTGGAAGTACAGGGCACAGCACCCTGGTCTGGGCTCAGTCTGTTGCAGGGTATTAGTGTAACCTTTAAAGTCGTAACTCTTGTTTTTCCTGCAATGGTTCAATATGACCTCCAGATGGAATGTCTTTGATCTGATTGGCTCAGCGCTCTTCAGAAAACCACCGCACGACTCCATGACTCGTCCAGCATGTCTGACGCATGTTAAACAGCCACATGTCCCACACCCATCCCTCACTGTCTCCCTTAACCTTCTTTTCACAAAGGACTGTAGTAGAATTGAGGAGACACAGATTTCCCCACAACTGGAGAGAAGTGATTGTAGTCACAGTTGTGCTGTTTGTGTGTGTGTGTTTGGTTTGTGTTTTCTACATGCCTGATTCTGACTCAGACAGACTGCGGGAGGTCTTTGGGGAGAGACGGCTGATGAATGTGATTACTGCTGTGCCAGGGAGTTTGCCCCCCCCCCCCCCCCACAGCTCTGATTGGAAAATGAAGTTTTCATTATTTAACAGGTAGCTGCTTCTGACCTACATAAAGATGAGTCTCAAATAGAGGTAATCTCGTTTCTATTTCCTTCCATTTCCTCTTCCTCCTCTCTTCTTAATGATGCTCGTGCGGCTGGTGGAGGCGACCGAGTGCTCCCTACTCCAGATTACAACATCAAATGGTTTTGAATGGAATGATGAAAAAAATCGTAAAAGTTCTCCCTGTGGCTCTAAGCCGGGCTCAGTGCATCGAGGTGGAGATGGAAACCCAGAACAGCCTTGTGTCTATTCTCCCATCACTAACACTGCCATCCCTCAAGATCTCAGCAGCCGTTTATTTATTGGACTGTGAGAAGAATATGAGAGAATTATAAGTACTAATGCTCCAGAATATGATAAGAAGCCCATTTACCTGCTGGGTTGATGGCAATATGGAAAAATGGTAAATAAAAGCCATGGCTGAATATGAGGAGGCAAATGTTATTAGAATGCCTCATTACATATTCATATTACTTATGTTGCAAGGCTTAAAATGTCTGAGGCAGACTTGACAGAAACAACTGGTTAGTTCTGTAAATATGTACTGAATAAAATTTGGCAACTTCTGTCGAAGGCTTGAGGGCCCAGTTTTTGCCATGTGGATTTTAATTTAATTTATAAGCCTTTTCTGGTATAAAACCCGCGGTTTGTTGTAACAGCATTTTGCATTGTCCTTTTTTATCTCTGCATTTGTGGGTGTCTTCTGCCAAAAATACTTATCTGTCTTTGTGTTGCCATGGAGCGTAGGTATGTTTCTGTTGAAGATCCACGGCACTGTTGGAGTGCGTTGCTCTGGTGGCAGACCAGAGTGCTGTGTAGGGTGTTCCCTTCATTGGGGTTTCCCCTGCCCCCTACAGCAAACCTAACAGGAGCACCTCCTCTACGTATCTGCTGCTTTTCTCCAAACCAGCTTCCAATGTTTCACCCATTTTACAGCAGGGAGATATTCAGTGCTGCAATTCAGAGTGACTACCTTGATCAAGGGAGCTACAACAAACCTGGGTCCTCTGGGTACAAGGCAGCTGCTTTATCCACCACGTTCTTTTTACTTCTGTTCACTGTGAACAGTAATACATGCAATGTTGTTGACATAAGTGTACGTATATAAGGTCAGGTGAGAAAATGATATTACACACTTGAACAAGGTACCCGTGCAAGGTATGTGACATGTTTGAATTGGTTCTGTAACATAAAGGTGTATAAATATGTACAATTTAAAGTTATGCAAGTCCATTTTTGGCAAAAGTGGCTGATACATACATATATAAATAAATAACAGAGCCATTATGCTAATAACAACATGCTGGGAAACTGAAGGCCTGTTGTGTCCACGAAAGTGGCCTATTTAAGGAAACAGACATTTGTAGTGCTGGTAGGCAGTGATGGGAATAGTGATGATACCTAGAGAACTCAAGTCCTCTTTTATGGATGTTGTCACCTCTGTTCGGTTTTGCTAATGGAACTAATATGCATGACAGTGACATCAATTAGCACATAAGTACTAGTCTGGCTGTGAAGGTAATCAAAGATGTTGCAGTGAAAAGCCATGTAAACAAGAGGCACTGGTACAATTATTTTTCTTTACAAATAAATTTATAAAATATTGATTTTACTTTCAAGAGGCTCTGGGCTGCAGAAATCCCTTTTTGCGATAGACAGGAGAATTTACATTATTATTATAATTATTATTATTATTGTTATTGTTGTAGTTAATGCACACATGACCCGATCACAACCTTATTTTAAAAATGTTAAGTGAAGGGTACTGTAGTAGGAGTGGGATTTGAACTGGAATCCTCTGCATGTAAGACACCAATAATCCAATATGCCACCTGCTACTTCTTATGCTTTGGGCTGCACCCTTCTAGGAATGAATATTACAAAATGGAGTGATGGCAGTTGCTCAGGATGACATCGAGCCTTGGCACTCTAACCTGTTAGTAACAGTTCAGGCCACTTTTTTCCCAGATGGCATGAAGAAGCCATCACTTATGTGGTCTGGAGGAGCTCTGTGATGAATGCTGTCATGTCAGCGCGCATGGTGCCCGTCTGCTGCCAGGATGATCATTTTTCATACCTTTCATGCCGGTGAACTCCCATAGTGCTGCAGCCAGGTGTTGAAGTTTTGTGCATATTAAACCAGTTGCATTGCTATATCCATGGGTGGTGCATAATATGTGATGACTCGGGATGCAGCGGTTTGTTCGCTGGCGTACTCCAGTTCCACCACTCAGCTCGGACACTTGCCTACGCATCAGTTTTTAAGGATGTGCTTCACTTCCCTGTTGCCCTTCAGTAAAGACACCTGTCTGTCTCCCACAGGGCACATTGAATTTAGGGAGGACTTGACACCTGAGTAATTTCCAAGTTTCTCATCCTGGCAACAACAAAACCTTCTTCAAAGTTGAAGTTTTATGGCAAGTACGTCCTGGATTTGCAGCCCCACAGTCAGTACTGGGTGTAAGAGAAGGAACTTCATCTTTCATTCCATTCAGTTCACACACATACAGTATCTAGTACATGCATAACTCAAATAAATGTTATTATGTATAGCATATTATCTAAAACAACCTGCCTCCCAGAGGAAAATTTGTTTTTGCCCAGTTTGCCCTGATGCCTAAAACAAGAGAGTCAAGCGGAACACTAAGAAAATCACAAGAAAACAAATAGGTTCATATAAGTACATGCAGTATCAAATATAGGACAAGTGGCTGCACATGTAATGAACACAATTTGGCCAAGTTTAGTTGGGCTGGTTGGAATCCTTGCAGTTTCTTTTTGAAAAAATGCATGGCATTTCACTGGGACATTAGAGCAGCCTGAATCTAGTCCCAATTTCACAAAAGAAAGAAGAAGAGTTTTTCTGCGTCTATCACAACCATGACATTACTTTAACTGGCTGAAGTTTTGGTGCCTAGAATAGAATTTTAGATGTGTATATGACAGCCACTATGAGTGGTGAGTAGCACCAGGGCTGTTTTGGACATGGGTTCAAGTCCAGCTCCACCTTTGTGGAGTTTGCATGTTGCAAATCGTAATCGTACGATTTGGGAGTTGGACACGTAATGATATATGGTTATAAATGCCTGATTGATACACAGTATAGAGTCTGATTAGTTATAGAGAGTGATGCAGGGGCAGATCTAGAAGGTTCCTCATGTTGGTTGCTGCATGTGTATAATGTCTTCAAGTTCAGTTTATAATGCTTGAGATCATTGACCCACAAACAAAACCATAACATGACATGGTGTGGGGTTGAAACCCCCACCCTGTAAAAATATAAATGTCTTGTAACCTGAAAAAAGACAACCAGCTGGATCTGCTTGGAGGTAGTAAAGATGAGGTCAGAGTTCTTTAAGGTCCACAGCATCATGGACTTAGCTAGTTATGTAACAGTATATATTTTTTTCATTGTATTTAGGAAAGAAGTTAGGCAGGAAACAATGTTTAATAGAGAGTGAAAGTCAGGTCTGAATCTGTCCTGAAATTTCTGGAGTGAGAAATATTTGTATTAATTTTCTGAGCTTCAGGACTTTGGGGACAATTTCTTATCTTTAGCCTGAAGTCTATACTTAATAGTGCTGCAGCAATCCATTAACAGCTTTGCTTGTCCAGTAACTTCATGATCAACGGTCATTGTAAAAAATAAAATGGATGGTGGAGTGTAACACCAGGATGTAACACATATTTTCATATGCACCAGTTAGCTGTTTTGCTTCTTAAGAAAACCTCTACTCTAAAACACAAGAATTTTTAGCTGTTGTCATGTGGCTGTCAAGAATAGTAGTTTGTCATGTTTTCCACAGGCTCACGGGTGTTTTTTTAATGAAACTGTCTTAGCAGGTGCCCCTGAGAGTTAGATGATTAAAACAGAGCGCAGAAACAGCCTTAATGGGGCCAATATTGTTTACAGTCTCTGAATCTGCCAGACATTTGTTTTGAACTAATTGTCTGCTGCCTGAGTAGCACAGCGTAATATCAGCAGTTTTTGTAGTTCAGACAATCTGTCATGCTGCTGAGGAAGACAAACTCACCTGTTTGGGTCAAGTCCATCTCTTATCAGTAAGTCAGCTAGCTTCCAGTTTACAGACCATAGTCTTCTGTAGCTCTCTCACTTGTCAGCATTGCTTTTTCTGCAGCTGTTTTCATGGCACATTCCTCCGTTAACATCACATTCTAGCTCATCCCAAAGATGCTCTGTTGGCTCGAGAGGTGGGGCAGTACAGGCTATTGTAGTAAAGTACAGCCACTGTCATGTAAAGTTGGCCGATTCTGAAATGGTGCAACCACCTATGATCAAACGTAGACCACACGACTGAGTTATTATAATGTTCTTTCAGACAGTAACTGTGTCACAAGCATGTGCAGAACCACTGTGCAGGGTTAGCTGTGTGTATAACCAGGTTTGTGTACCCAATAAAGCGGCCATTGGGTGTGTGTTGAAGTTGACTTTGTTGTCAAAAAGTTTAGTGATTTAGATTTGTCAGTAACATCCACTTAGTATTGTCAGTGTCTTATGTTCCTCAAATAAATATGCATATTTAGTTTAGTGTTTCTGCTGTTGCATAGTTGACACTGTAGTAAATTATTTATACACAACACATACTTGAATTACTGACAGTGATTGCAAAAAGTCTAGCTTCTGCCTGGTGTTATGATTTCTGTTATTCTTTATGATAACAAATGACTGTAGAGGACTCCAACTCCAGGGAGCCGTTAAAACTAGTTTAATTTATTTTAAAATGTTTGGCATCAGTGTGGTTTTAGAATGTAGAATTATATTTATTATGTTTTATCCTTTATTTATGACAACTCCTGTGGCATGAAAGTGTAGCTGGAGCTTTCACCTGGCTGCCATTTCACTCACCACAGTATGTCTCTTGCGCTCATGTGATCTGTGGCCAGCAGCTCCACAGGTCCCATTTTCTGAAGCCCCTCACAACAGGAGCCTGGAGATTTCAAATATTGGACGTAAAATCTCCATTCATAAGTTAATGGAAGCTAAGAATGATAAGTTCCCTGTTGCCATCTGCACAAGCTTGGCTGCTAGTCCTCTTGAAAGAGGCACCTTGTGGCTTTCAGGTTACCCTGTATGTTCAGTTTCATGGTGTCAAACCGCTTTGCAGCCTGGAGTCAAAACATTAAGGGTGCAGCCTGCTTTGTGTATGAACATGGACCTTTATATTTTTTAAAAACATTAACAATATAATTGGCCTTTCTTTTTAATTTGTTTGACTGTGCTTGACTTCATGGAATTAATTATTTCAATTTATACATTTACATGCACGTGTAACTTGAGGTGAGCAAACGTGAGTATTATTTTTGCAATTTACAGGATCCCATTATGCATTATTTGAGCTTCACTACAATATTGCCGCTTTCCTTTTTTACCCAATTTCAATGTGTAAGATGAGTTGGAATATTTAAAAATGGTGCCGGGAGTGTTTTTTTTTCTGACTGTATAATATGCCGATATAAGCCATCTGTGTGTTCTGGCTCTGCAGCAGGGCTCTGGCTAAGAACCCGAATTAAACTTGTTGCTCTGCAGGCACTTTGCTCAACCTCTAAAATAATTTGCCACATTCCTAGAAGCTGTTGTTTAACTTTCTCCATTCTCCCTAACAGTCTCTCTGTTAAGAGAGAATTAGTCTGTCTGTTTTTGCACGATTTACGGATACGTTTTGTCTTTGCAGTTGCACAGTGAGTTTGTCCATCCTCCCTTCCTGCATGAGGAGAGATCGTAGTGGGACGCAGAGCACTGCAGGTGGAGGTGTCCATACTCACACATCAGTCTCTTTCCCTATCCCTGGCGCCAAAGACCCCAGGCTGTGTTGACAACACAGAAAGCCAGGAGAAAATGTTAAGAAGCCAGCAGGTGTCACTCATCAGGCCCCCGCTGGTGTCTCACCTTCCCTCAGTCTCCTGTGGCATCCCCCAAGAAGGCACCATACCTCTGCAGTACATTTGCAGCAAGCACAGGGGTATCATTGATTTGAATTGTGGAAAGGGGAGCTATTTTGTTCACAGTTTATATTTAAACCTGTTTGCTTGTCTTCTCTGCATGAGACATCATGCACAACCCTGACGTGAGGTAGTTCATATTCTGTACACACCAGGGGTGATTATTACTCATCATATGAGGTCACATGAGGCTGGAAGTCACCCCTTAGTGCAACACCACCTCTTCCTCCCCAGGATGGAGGTGCAGCCATTTGGTAGGTGCCACGGGAGACAGGAATCCCTTTTTAGAGAGGATAAGGGGTCTCCCTATGTGCTTTACTCTTAGCCATGTTGATGCTGCGTATTTAATCTCCCTGTCAGATCTCTGTTTTAATCAAAGTGATTCTTGCCTGTCAAACACCGGGTCTGTGCAGACGTTGAGTATAACTTCTACCGAGGGTGCGTTTGATCTTCATCCAGTTAGATCATTACCCCTCCGAGGTCCTGACATCGCTCCACCGGGTATTGCCAATCCCGAAGGAAAGAGATTTTATTTCTTATTACTCTATTTATCTACTCTTATTTTTTTTTTTGTAATTCAGAACCGTACAAGTATCATCAGCATGATGTCCAGGAGAGTGGTAGTATGAGGCAAATGAATAGAAAATTGTTGATAAAACAGAATAAACGTTGTCTTGATAAAATAGAATAACAGGCGCAACACAAATAATTAAGGAAATGAGGGAATAATGAAATTGCTGTGGAGAAGTGATCTGCTGGCTCAAATAAAGAGGCTTCTGGTGTTCCTGCCTCATGCATAATGCCGTCAGTGGTTATTTATGGCCCCTGTTTGCTTCAAGCTGCCAGCGTAGATGGTTTACTTTGGGAAGCAAAATGAAGTCTCCTTGTCGTACCTCAAAAACAGATGAGCTAAATGTATGTTTTTAGCAGACAAATTTACTGGCCGAATCATGTGTCCTATGTTTTGTTTACATTGCTGTGTGTGAAATAGAGGGGAGTGGCTGCTGTGATGACTTAGTGTGGAATTGACAAAGCCGGTGTCAGAATGCTTTTGTAGGTTCTCTTTGATGTGCGCCAGGTGTGTATGTGTTTCTGTGTTGCGAAAGCTCAGGGGACTTCTGTTTACAGGAGAACAAATTCTCCCAAGTCTGTTATTTATCCATTCTACTGTACAGGGCTGATTTTTAATATCCTGTACAATCTATCCTTTATGTTTAGGCTCGTCTGGATTATCTGCCGCTCAAACCGTCACTCAAGACGAATCATGTGTTTGTGAGTGTTTGGATTCTGTTGTTCCAAGTATTACAAGATTGCTGGAGGCCTGTTTGTCTCAGAACAATAGATTTGTCAGGTGTGTAACCACAAGCTCAGAAATAAGGTTTGGTACAATGATTTCCTTCTCAGGCTGTTTTTCCTTTTCGTCTGTTTTTTGTGTTAGTCTCTGTGACTTCTTCTTCTCCGCAGCTTTAATGTGTGTGGATTCAACAGATGTATATTACCGCTGCGCAGGGTGTCTGCATGACACAAAACATTTTAATGCAAAGTATTAGGACAGGGCTGTGTGTGTATGATGAGGTGTGTGCAAGGATTGTGTGTACTTGTGAAAAAGGGCCAGGGATCACCCACCCACACCTTCTTGTTGATCAGGTGTAGAAAGTAATTTCAAGGGGGGGGGGGGGTCATTATCCTGAAAGGTATTTGTCTTTTCTGATGAAATGACAGGTGACATTTTTGGAGAAGGTGGGCACAACATAGCACTGTCACCCATTTAACAAAATAACAAGTGACACCAGCTCTCCACGCACCGCGTCAAGCCCATATTGCCAATTTCATTCAGTGCAGCACTGCTGCTACACAGACAGTGGATGGTCCGTTCACTGGTGGGGGTGCTGTTCGACAAGAGACATTGTGTGATTGGAATCGACAACCTGTGTCGTGGGGCCATCAAGACTGTGAACCCCTAAATTGTAATTTCTAAACACCGAGATGGCTTCTTAATGGCTGAGAGGAGACAATATCCCTCTTAATCGCATTGCTGCTTATCCAAGAGCTCTGCGTAATAGAATACTGAGAAAGCATTACCTTTTGTTTGGAGGCATAACATCCACCAGGTATTCACCCCATCACTGTACTCCCTGGTGAATGGAAATGGAGTGATTTTACTCCTTTGTCAGGTGTGCGATTGAAGAGGCAAAAGATCCCCCGAGCTTTCCTTGTGTAGCTGTGTTAGGAGGTCCTACTGGACAGGTCAATTAAGAACGATGGTTGAGAGGAGACAAGAAAGGGTTATCTGTGAAGGTGCTGTCATTCACTTTTTACTGCAGCTATCAACTCTGTCTTCAGCAGATGTCTCGGACATATCAGAGGAACTACATCTGCTTCACTGTTCAGAACAGTAGTTATATCAGAAAGTGACTGTGCTTACTGGCTTCCCTGAGTTTGTACGTGGAAGTGGCAAATGACAGTTTTTTGATGGTTTGTTCAGGTGTGACTTCAGAGGTGCCCGAGCTTGTGGCTCAGGATGTGTGCTTCTCCATTTCTTTCCCACTGTGAATCCTCTTCTTGCTTGATTCAACATGTGCATATCCAAATCCTACCTTAAACACCTTTCAGTTTGCAGTTCAATTTAGTAGAATTTTTAAAGAGCACTCATGTCCCCAGAATACTGGACAAAGTTTTAGGGAATGTCAAAAAAGCAATAGTTGTAGTTGACTATAGAGTAAGGCAACTGTGGAGAGGAAAACAAAATCCCCATATTACAGCGAGAGGTAGGAAACTAAATCTCTGGAGGTACCAGTCACTGCCCACACTTGGGCACTGTATTGTGGACAAGGAACCTTTGCAGATTCTGTAAACCTCCTTTACAACATGTATTTACTGTACTTAAAATAGGGTGCAGTCATCATCTTTTTGTGGAACCTCACCACACTGAAATGCAGCTGGTGCTTTGTCATAGCTCCACCTCTGTCACCTTGAAGCTGAGAGTTTGCCAACTGACTGTTTCTGCAGCGAGGATCATATTTTGCTTTCTGTAAATAACCTTCCTCCACCAAGGCCGTATCTGTCTGTCAGGCTGCTTCAGGCCATTAAAACTGATATGAATTGGGGCCACAAAAGTCACCTGCGCTCCACCATCACTTGCATGCCATTACAGACAAGCTTTGCATCGACTACATGGATTTGCAATTAAGATGGGATGCATACTAATGTATAAGCAAATCAGAAAGTCTGAGAACGTCACTGATGCTCTGCTCTGCCCAGCATAAATAATGTCTCTAGGTATGTTGTGGACTGCATGGCAGCCCTGCCTGCATCGTGAGCCGCCGGGGTTTTAGCCAAACCCAACTGGCTACTGCATTTTATTTACTATAAATCTGAGAAGGCAGAGGAAGATTCCTTGGTATTACAGTTAAGGTGCTCTGTGTCATCTCATGACATTATGAATTCTTCTCCTTGACTTCTCCTCTCCTGCTCTTCTGCTTTTCTGAATAATTTGAGCTTGATTTTGTTACCTTTCTTCCTTGTAAAAAAAAGAAAAGTTGCAGTCTTAATTGCAGACAGGCGACAGGCCAGAGATGGGCATGTAACTTTTACACCCTCTGCTAAGTGTGCCAACTGGGTTGGGTTTGGTGCTCCACCAGTTGAGAGGACTTTTTGGACTACTGTCATCTGTGGAAGTTGCAAAGAAGCACATGTGACTGTCTCCCAATTAAGCAGTTTCCGTGCCAGAGTCGGCCTCCCCTCTACGGACTACACCTAAAATTAGCGCACAGGCCTTAAAAACTGAAGAACGGAAGCATTCTTTTCCTTCTGTTTAAAGTTTTTTTTTTTTTTTTTTAAATTTTGCAGTGCTTGTTGCCTTCGGGGGGAAATTAAGCTAGCAAGTAAACATACATAATGAACTGCCCAGGAAGTTGCCCTTGAGTGTCTGAGTTTCTTTAATGCATACAGGATGTGTCTAAGAGATGCGGCTCTGAGTTGCTGCATGCAACTGTATGATAAAAACAAATCCTAAAGAGAAAAATTCCTTACTGTCCTCTAGTTCAGCTACCTGTGGGAGTAGAGTTGGAAGTATACTTCTGGTGTTTCTCCCAAGAGTATGTTGTCTGTCATCGTTGCAAAGTCCTCCGCTTCAAATACATTTAATATAGTATTCTGGCTTATTATTGTTGGGCCTATTATGTTTTATATAGCATCTGCTTCTGATATACAAGATGTATAGTTTGTGACAAGGTGAAACGCTGACTTTTAGATGATAAATAGATTATTTACGACCAGACTTGAAGAGATGTGATACTGTAAGTATGCACTCTTTAGAAGTAATGTATGAAAACAAAGCCTAATGTTATTGCTAATTATTATTATAAGTAAAGTAAGAAGATTGTGCCCTTTTGAGCATAAGCGCTTGCTGATGTTGTTTTGCCGAGGAACAATCTTTTTTCCGTCTTCCTGCTGCCAGCGCTCAGAGGAAGGTAGGAGAGACTGTCCTTGTCAGGATCATTCCCTAATTGGAGTGCAAGGGAGGACTCAAGACAGCTGTGGCTCACCTTAATGTTTCGTGCTTTTATGTATTTCTCCCCCCTCCCCGCGGCCCTGCCAAACAGTAGCATTTTTTTGGGAGCCCAGTAATAGAATGAGATAGTCCTGCTGTCTGCTTTTTTCTCTCTCTCTCTCTCTCTCTCTCTCTCTCTCTCATGGACCGGCGCAGGCAGCAGAAGATGTCAGGTCCAGGAAGCACAATAGGCGCCATAATAAAGATGAATAAACGCTTTCTTTGGTGTCCAACTCCTCTAAGAGAGTGACTTAAGAGGCTTCTCCCTTGTGTGTCAGGGACATTGTCATGCTGCCGCTGAGGAACTTGCGAGTGGTGCGATGTCAGCCCTCAGGCCGCATTTCCATACACTGATATTCTGCCTTGCATTGTGCTGCCTGCCAAATACAAAATGTTGTCCGCTGAGGTTCACATATCAATTTGCATAGTGATTACAGAAGTGAATTTGTGCAATTTCCATTTGGATTAGTAAAGTTTTTCTGTCTGTCTGTCTGTCTGTCTGAGTGTCTATCATTCTATCTTCTCCACAGCTTCAAATTCTAGTGCTATAGCCTTTAGTAAATATTCATCAGCATAAGGGTGTGAAAATGTCATATTTTAACAACAGCTGAGCACTTTAGGTTTAAAGAAGCAAATGAATAAATTCACTGTGATCCGCTGTCATGTATAATAATTGTAATTTTAATGTTCAGTGCCAAATCAAACTGAGCTGTGTCTACCTCAGTAAGTAAATCCAGATCAGATCTGGAAAAAACGATCGTGATTTTATTTCATTTTCTGTTGTTTATGGGAGGATTTTATTTGGCGTTCCTATAGTCTGCTCCCTAAGCCTGGCTTTAAAGTTAATTTAGTTTGATACCCTGCAGACATATGAATGAAATATTTTTTTAAATGCGTGGTTAAATGTAGAATGTACATTAAAGATTTATTTTTACAGTATCCAATATGGTCTGTTTAGTTTATTAGGCAGTATGTTTATGGGTTCTGTGAGAGGAAATTTTGTAGTGGGTATTTTGGGGTTTGGGTTTGAGGTGCCGGACACTGTGGCCGTTGTGGTCATTGTAAGTTGTGCTGTGACACTTTGGTCAGAAAGGGGGAGGTGGAGGTGAATGGCTCCCGAGCCCCAGCTGGTCAGCGAGGCCCACAACGAAAGAGGGACTAAGAACATCCTGAGAAACAGAACCCCTGACATGAAAGTGTTGGTGTGAGAGCTGAAAATTCTGTTCCCCTAGGGGAGGTGGATTAGAGGGAAAGAATGCAAGGACAGGTGTAGACTGGACAGTTAACTAGTAACAATGTCGGAATGTAGTAATAAAGACTTGCAATAAATTGTGTTTGTGCAGACGTGAATTGAGGAACCGTAAAAGGTAACGGGTACAAAGGAAATTAGGGGTCCCACACGTAGGTCAGTACCCAAGTTATGCAGCAGAATACAGGAACCGACTATATATGGAAACTGGTGATGTACCTGTAAACCTATAAAATTGTACTGAATCCTATGTTCGGGGTGACTCTCTCCAGGAGACTCACCCATGCGCATGAACGATCTCAGCAGACTCAGTTACTTGTGGTTCGGTTGGTCATTTCTTTCTTCCACAGTTCGTATCCTATCCTCTCTGTTTGTGAAGCTCACATGTTGACCTTGTGTTTCTGTTTGTTTGCTTCAGGTCTTCTGCTTCTCTCCCACCTTTCAAAGACATGGAGTCTGGGCGGATTGACATTAAAATCTTCCATTGCCTTTGTCAGTTAATGGATAAATCAGCTGTAATAAGTTGTAAGCATTTTTTTTCATCAAAGCTAAGTCTCGTGTCTCATAATATAAATTTTAAATAACTATGCAAATAAGGCTTGCTTTACCAACAGGAGTAGAAAGTGGCTGTAGTAACAGAACACACTCTCCTTCCAGGTGAAAAGTAACAGCGGCGCTGGCACACTTGCTTAAACCTGCGTCCGTCAGGAAAACAATTCAAGCAGTTGGCAGAGTTGCGAGAAAGAGCACCGGATGTGGATTCTTTGGTGGAGTGTTACTTAGAAGGAGCACAGCAGGGGGTGAGGGAGCAGCCCAGGGAGGCTGCTGACACAGCGCTCAGGGAGAGATCTCCTTCACAGTCGCGCCTCTGAATATGTGCATCTCCCTCTGCACTTGAAGTTGTAGCAAAGACGTGTCTGCAGTCATTATGGCCACTTTTAAATGTGCATGCTGTTCAGACGCTTCCGGGCTGATTCTTGAGAGGCTAATGAGAGCAAATCGCCTTGTTTCGCTTACGCGGACATCCTGTGCAGTAAATGCCCTTTGTGTCTTTTGAACATGTGAGAGAGATGTACCGCTGAAGTGGATGTAGCTCAACAGGACCCGCAGCTCCGTGTGCTGTCTTCTGTATTCTGCTTGTATTCTGTGCTGCAACACGCATTGATTCCAGGGGAAGCGTATCAGCAGCTCAGCCCATTGGTTAATTGCGTTTTCGAATTGCTCTCATCCAGCTTGATCAGCTGCCCCCAGTGAGCCACGCTCCACACCACTGTGCCGCGAAGCTGTCCTACCAGCTGGTGTGGGCGTGTGGGTAAAGTGGCCACCGGGGTTGCCTTGTCTGAAGGATGCCCTTGAAAGAAGAAACTGCACGCGTTGGGTGTGACTCACAGGACAGCCAGTGATGCTTGTGCACAGCGCAAGCGGTCAGTGTGGCCAAGGGGTGATGTGAATTGGCTCCTATTGAGTTGGATGCTGAGTGTTTTGGTGAAATGAAGAGCAAAGCAGACGTCAGCTACCTTTCCTGTAATTGTTCCTGACAAGGGTTTGCTTCGTCATGGGGGTATCTCTGACGGCTTTCTGCAGATACTAGCGTCTCTCGTGAGTGAATGGTGATGCAGCTGCTAAGTAAATGTGAACTTGCTTTGGGTTTTGTGACTTTTGCTGCGTGTTGTTTACTGGTTTTAATAGTGAATGCTGGGCCCCATCGTTCATTCCCATGGATGCAATAACGCGGTACACGGGATGATGTATGCCTTGATTAACACAGCGCTGTGCAACTGCAGTCCTGGAAGAAGAGCCTATGTGAGCTTTTTTGTTCCCCCAGCCAGCCAGTGAACCACAAAGTAGACCAACATGTCAGCTTCATTTAAAATACATTCACTGGGGGTTTCCTGCGTGGGCCCCATCAGGACCCACAGTCCAATATCTAGGTAACTCTGTGTGCCCTGTGTGTTGTACCGCTGGAAGTACAATATTAGTGCATGCATTATTCTGCTGCGAAGGCAGCGAGAGAGAATTCTAGACACCAGCAGGAAATAAAAACTTGAAATGAAAGGGAGTGAGAAAGAGGAGAGATGGAGGATATGAGTAAAATATCATCTGTACTTTTTGGCAGGAAGGAAGACTAGGAATCTATAATGTCTAAAAATAACCCAGCACCGTCCAAGCGTCTGATCTGGGGTCAAAGCTGTGCCCTGACTGTCGTTTTCTGCTCTAGCAAGGAGGGAGCCTTCTGCCCAAGACCAGCAGCTTCTTGGGCAACAAGTTCAAACACAGACCAACTGTGTGTCCAGCTTGGCAGACTGACCCCTAGAACCCTGACTGTCCCTTTATGTCTTCTCTTTCCTGTCATCCTGTTTCCGTCACATGCTGTCCACACCCCAGAGGAATCCCAGGGAAGAAGTGTGGCACCATCATACTCACTGCCGAGGAGCTGAGCAACTGCCGGGTGAGTCTAGGGTGGGACTCAATCGATTGCTGGTCCGTGCGCTGGCATGCATTCTGATCATGTCCCCGTTTTCTCATTGTTCTAAGCTGAGGTCATGCGACATTTAAGGAAACACTGCACTTGTGTAGAGGGTGGGTGGAACATGTTCTTTTAAACCTCGAGTTTCTAACCACCAGTTTTCACATAGCCATGCCAGGGTGTCCAAACAGCTAACCGTCACAATGCTTTAACTGCCCACTAGAGCACTGTTTATTGTTAAAACATCTAATATACTTTTTACGGGCCATAAGTACAGAAAACCCTGTTGTTTAGTTCCTGCAAAGAAGAAAAGATCTGAGCTCATACCCGCATTCAGTCCTAACACAGCCCTTGTGCTGCACATCAGAGTAGACAACAGCACCCATCTGTCAGTGTCAAAGTTATAGTGAGACAGGAGGTGAGGATACAGTTACAGTGGTGAGAAGAACAGCCCGGAGACTTGAATTCCTGTGGGCTCATCTCTGAAAAACACCCTACCACTGTCTTGCTGTCAGATTCGCTAGCTGCCTCCTTTGTTCACGGAACACATCACTCAGGCAACCTCAAGGAACATGATGTGGCATCTTAGTAACGGTTACCGACTTCTCTCATCTCTGCAGGTCCAAATTCTGCCATTTGCACAACTGGATTTGATCTTATTTAATATGGATTATGCCTCCTAACAGCAGGATGAATATTTCCCATGGTAGTTGATCTCTGCTCTGCTCACAACGCCATTGTGGGGTTTTTGTTTCCTTTTGCTGTTGATTTGTTTGGCATCCCATATTCTACTACTCCCTACGTTGGTACCCTACATTCTGACAATGTTCTAGCAACTGGTGGGCAATGAGCTAAAAGAACTGAGGCTGTGCTGCATAATTCATTCTCATGATGCAAGCTGCACTAAATGGGAGCGTGTTTCAGCCAGTTTATATGTGGGACAGTGGGCGGTGGGCACAAGGCATTTAGTTTAGCATTTCCCTTGGTCACGAGAGAGGAACTTGTTAAAGTAGAGTCTGGAATGTGATGAAACTCAAAGGGGTGAAAAAATGAAGGAACAAAGACAAGTTATGAAGATCCTCATATGTTAATGATCTTCCTGTCATTTCTCACCTACTTCACTACCTCTCAGGGTTACTGTGTATGTCCAGTCTACCGACCAAGCAGTCAGATCCCTCTAGCTTGGACAGCAGAGATTGCAACTCTTTTGGGAGGACTTTAATGTGTAGAATTAAACACACAAATATCATATCCTTCTACATGCAATCTGTCAATGAAGGGTAAGCTGTGTAGAGCTATAACTTACAATTAATTAGATTAATTCTTGCATTTGTTCACTTTGGGTGCTTGCGACAGTGTAGGTGAGGAAGCAGGGAGCTCCCTCTGTGCCCCCCAAGTAAAGCACAGCCCAATTATCCTTGCATAAAATAACATACATATTTATAATGTATCCACACTGATGTCTTTCAGATGTGCTAGAAGGAACCCATGCATGTTTTACAGGCTGTCTTCCCTTAATATATCCTTTTCAGGCTCCTGTAGTATTGAGCGTCATGTTATGGATTTCCTTAATGATGTTCCTGCCTCCGCAAAGAAGTTTTAAGTCTGCTGTTCCCAGTCCTGCCTTAGAAGCAGTCCACCTCCTTCATCTCTGATTCTTATGCCTTCTTACAGGACATTGCCACCATGCAACTGTGTGCCAACAAGTTGGACAAAAAGGACTTCTTTGGGAAGTCAGACCCTTTCCTGGTGTTCTACCGCAGCAATGAGGATGGAACGTAAGCAAGATTTTACATCAAGGGCAGGGGGTCGCATAATGGACTTGCACCTTGAAGATTTTTGTCCCAGCCTGATTTGTATAGGTTACAATTTTTCAGGTCTGGCCAGGTGAATGATCTTGCAAATTTATTCAAAGCGTCTTTTGAAAAAAGTTAAAATTCACCTTCTGCTATACCAACCACTGCAGGTTCACTATCTGCCACAAGACAGAAGTGATAAAAAACACATTAAACCCTGTCTGGCAGCCCTTCACCATCCCTGTCCGAGCACTCTGTAATGGCGACTATGACAGGTGAGTGATCAGAATGCTCAGGTGGTGCAGCTGTTGAGGTCTGTTCATGATACCCATTTGTATAGCATTGGGGAAGCACTTCACAATAGCTGAAGAATTGTCCTGCAATGAGGGTGAGCAGCAGTAAGGAAAAGACTGCTTTTCAGTGTGCCATGCACAACATGAGTAAATTTCAAATACAGATCAAACCAAAAAGCATCACTCCTCTACCAGCAAGGAAAGATGAATAAATTGTGGAGGAAAGGTGAGCACTCAGGATGGCAATGCCTCTTTGTGCATTGACTCCTAATGCCTTTGAATGGAGAGAGTAGAAAGTGCTGAGGACACTTCTGCAGGACCAGCAAGACACTGCACTACTGGAACTGGATGTTGAAGGATGCAGTGCCTCTCAGGTTGTCCACAAATGTGCAAGCATCCATTTGTCAAAAACATGGCCAAGGTAACATTGAACGCAACATATCCTCTTGACTGACTGTAAGCAATATGGTACCGGTGTACATTGATTGCCAGGTGATTGGTTTGTTCATCTGAGGCCACTTGTGGTTTCCAGCTCTGTTTTTGTTGACCCAGGATGCCGACAACTCAAGGTGAAGAGATGTACGCTCCTGTGTCACCTTTGCCTGGACTAAAGTTGGACTACATTAGATTGTCAGTGATTTTCGAAGTGTAAAAAAGCCAAAAAAGGAATAAAACAAGTTCTCGTTACTTCCCAGCCTCCCAGGGTGAAGACAGCACCTACACATGTGGGAATAATTAGGTTTTCAGATCATGACATTTCTTAAATTTGTATAGGTATCATGTCCAAAATGGCCCCCTGAGTGGATCTTCACATAGATGTTACATAGATAAAATTTTGTCCACTTTTACTACAGACATGCAGATTAAGAACATTTAAACTGAGTCAACTGTTCAATTTAATTCAGTACATGGCTGCTTGGTTGTTGCACCCATTGGGCTTTATAGTCGTCCTAACCTTTCTGTCCTTGAGGTTAATCCACTTTGGCTTGCAGGCAGCCAGCACACAGTTTGTGTTACTGTAGTACGAGGACTGTGCAGATAATATTGTGTCAGAAATGGGCCGAACAGTTGAAGAGCTGCAGATGGTGGCAGAACTGTGCTCTGCGGCAGTCAGAATAATGCCAGCAGTCGGCCAGTGTGTTTATATCGGGCCAGCGCTGGTGTTATTGGGATTTACGCAGAGGATTGTGCCTTCGGTTCACGAACAACAGGCTGACAAGGGCCTTTGTTGCAGGAGTCCAACCGCTCATTATGGTTCTATTTTGTAGCGTATGGCCCACAAAAAAAATCTGAAAAAAGAACTAACTGCAAGGTATTACACTGACACAGCATAGCATGCTAGCATCTTGTCGAAAGAAGTGCATAACTAGGGCAGGCTGAAATGTGTGTCCGGCCGAGCGACAGCTACACTGTGTGTCACCTTAATGAGTCTCCTGGAAACATTCAAGACCGAAGGGCACGACCTTTCCAGGTTTCCATTTCAGACAGCCCGATAGCTTGTCCTACCACCTTTAGCTAAAAACTCCTAGCCAATTTGTCCAGTCATATCAATCCCTGAGTATAGGTTTTACAGCCAGCTCCAGATCTGCTCGTACACTTTTCCCTCCTCCTCAATTTATTAGCCCGACTGAAGGGCATCAGCTGAATCTTGGCACATGGAGAGGTTTTTCTGTGCCGTTCCCACACCCTTGTCAAGGCAGTGCTAACGGCATGACCTCTGTGTGAGAACAGAGACCCATAGTGCAAAGGGCACCAGGTTCATTTCTCCCATCTAACCTTAGGCCACGGTGTCACGGTATCAAGTCATGCAGACCTCACATGTGCTGCCACCTTTCAGTCCTATGGCACTGGAGACATCTTACCTTAACCATGCATTCTTACTGCTCTAAACTAGGTACAAAATGCTTTCTTTTTCTCTTCTTTTGAGCAGAACAGTCAAGGTGGACGTATATGACTGGGACAGAGATGGAAGGTATGTTTCCTACTGTTCTGTAAACCTCATTTATGTCTGTCAGGTTTTCCCTTCTTTCACTGGTTCTGCTGGCACCCGGGCCTGTGGTTTATTTGCGATCTGCAGTGCCCGCATAGGGGAGGGGAAGTATGGCTCTTTTTTCCTTCTCTTGCTTATAAATAAAGCACTGATTGACACCTCTCTTTTAAAAACTCTTCCTGCTGAAGTAATGCGGTACAATATACAGAGCTTTATTGTAACATCCCCCTGTTAACACATTTTTTTGAAATAAGTATTACAACAAATCAGCTTCAGTGTGTGCAGTAGTAATGAACTGTCAGTGTCAGTAAATGGGTTAATTACATAGAAACATACTAGTACTTGGAGAACTTGTTCTTAAACAAAGAACTGTGCTTAAAATATGACACTTAACTAACAGTAGGCTATGGGGAAATAATTAAATATTTTCTAAATAATTAGACACTGTTCAATGCATAGCAGCAGTCCCCCTGCTTCCTTCTTTGCAACTGTGTAAAGAAATAAATGGCTCATAGTCAGAAGGTGAATGTTTGTCATTTATGCTGTTGTAAAAATGCACATGTGACCAAAAGGGCTACAGATCTACAGCACACTTCCTTCCCCACCAGTCACACCTTCTTTTCAGCTGTACTACAAAGGCTTATATTTGCTTTGGAATCAAGTCTTAGCCATTGTTCCATTTGAGATGGCTTCCTGGGGTTGCAAAGAAAAGTGGTCACGTTTCCAAGCCAAGGAAAATGAAAAAAGTTTGTAAAATAATGTTGAAAATGTATTCCACTGCCTTGGGGAATGTTTGAAATGTTTGAAGGAGATACATAAAATAGAGGCTGAAGTTGCATTTCTCATTTTTATCTTTACTGCACATTTTCATTTCTATAAAAAGCACTTGGACAGAGGAAATGGGATGGAGGGTTCAGGGGAAAGTGGCAGGGTGGCTGTACGCCTCTGATTCTCAAATGTACTTTGTGATTCTGTTCCTACCCCACCTCCTGCTCTCCTGCAGCCATGACTTCATTGGCGAATTCACCACCAGTTACAGGGAGCTGTCCTGTGGGCAGAGCCAGTTCAACGTCTACGAGGTCAGAGGAGGAATCATCGTTTCTGCTGTCGCTTTGTGTTCTCATGTGTTTGTAGCTGCAGCCATTTCCTTTGAAGTTCTGTCTGACCCCATTATTTATCCATTTTTATTTTTTCTTTTGTCTCATTTCAGGTTCTGAATCCAAAGAAGAAAGGGAAAAAGAAAAAATATATCAATTCAGGGACAGTAAGTGTCATCGCATCAGTTTCTTCCTGTCATAATTTGGATTTGGCAAAATAGCACCACTTACTGACTGCTGTCCCCTCCTCTTGTCATTCGTGTTAGGTAACGCTGCTGTCTTTCAAAGTGGAGTCTGAGTACACGTTTGTGGATTTCATCCGTGGGGGGTAAGTGGAGTGCTGAAGATCTTGCCAATATTTAAAAGACATAAATCAAGGTGTGCAATCAGCTTTTTCCTGGATTACAGGCTGTGTACATACTGAGCTTGTTAGAGTTCCCCCCCCTCCCCCAACAAATCTGTCAGGCAGGATTTGCATCCAGACTTGTAGGTGTGATTCCCACCTGCTGCCGGGGAGACCTCCTCTTCAGGCTAGCAGTCAGCCAGCAACACGTTCTAGTCTGGAAAAGCCTTTTACAACAGTAGAGTGGCATCCATATAATAGCTGGAACCCACTCTGGGGGACTGTTTGCACTACACTCGGAAGGAGGTGCCACATCTGCAGTGCCACCAGGACATATGTATGGATGTATCTATTTAAGTACTTCCACATTCAGATCTCATGGGTTTCAGCTGCATCGTGCAATGTGTGAGGAATTTGACCTGCTTGCTTTGCTCATATAGACATACTGGAGTAAATGTTTTGGTCCCCCCCCCAACAGCACACAACTCAACTTCACGGTCGCCATAGACTTCACTGCATCTAATGGTGAGTGCCAGCACTACAAGGGACTGCCGTATTGCATTTTTCAAACTTTAAAGGCATGCTAGCGTGTCTTGGGGAGCAAAGTGAGATATGTTTGTGTCCCAGACGTAAATTGAAACCAGCTGCTGATAAGCATCAGATGGACATAAAAAATGACAATAATAAATACTAACGTAGCATGAAAAAGTCTTAAAAGTCTGTTTGACATTTTTAGTTTACTCAGAAGGCATTTGAATACAAAAGAAAAGAGATGGGTTTATTCTGTGGTTACAGCTGAGGTTTAAGAATAAGTCAGCATGTCTTGAAGTCTGAATAGATCACTTATGGAACGCCTATACAGTTTAATGTATTTTAAATGTGTAAACTGTCCCAAGTAAGAACTAGTTGCTTTTTTACTAATTTTAGCCATGTCTTGGTTGCTGACTGAGGAATAATTGGGTGTGCTACCCACCTCTGCCAGGCAATCCTTCGCAGCCAACATCTCTGCACTACATGAACCCATACCAGATGAACGCCTACGCCATGGCACTCAAGGCTGTGGGTGAGATTATCCAGGACTATGACAGTGACAAGCTTTTCCCGGCATATGGTTTTGGTGCCAAGTTGCCTCCAGATGGCAAGATCTCGCACGCATTTCCTCTGGTAAGGTCTTGTTTTTTTCCCTTTGAACTCTTTGACCATACATTTTATGTATTTATTTTCAATCACTGACACTGCAAACGCTGCTTTAATTTGATCCCACACATCAGCCTCTTACAACTCCCATTGCGAGAGAGAATGATAGCAGGAAAGTGGGTGGCAGGGATATTACTCTACAGCTCCAGTGAAATTAGCTCCAAAAATTAGGGCTTTACTAAAACACTCTCAAAGGAGTGTACCGTGAGAGCGTTGGTAGTCCTCACTGTCCTGCCCTGCAGTGACAGCAGGATCACAGCAAAAGGCACTCTGTCAACAGGTATTTAAAAGACAGGGCTTGGGGTCAGCAAATAAGAGAATGAATGGTTGGCGTATAAACACACAAGCTAAGGTAATGACCAGTCAACACAACGGCTCTCCTTTGCCCCGTCCGTAGTTAGCTGTAGGTGGATGGAGTCAGAGGTGACATGTGGGTAGAAAAGTGAAAACATTGACTCACCATTGCAGTTTAAAAAAGGGAGACATAGGAACGCAGAGATAGAATTTCCACATGAAGAGAACGCAATGCAAGGTTCAAAAAGATATTGGTACTGTAGATGTGTGAGGCTGCTGGTTCAGATCCTCAGGAGGAAAATTGTGTTCATAGCTCAAGACGGGCTCATAACCTTCAGTGACCTCGGTAAACACCCAGCCGACGAAACGCATTGGCCCATTTGAATCTAAGCTATGTAAATCTTTTTGAATAAGGGAAACTTCTGGGCACATAAGCAATTTAATGTGCTGTAAAAGAGGAGACAGCAGGTGTCTGCGCAGTCATCAGCTGGGTCTTTGCTGTGATGGAGCAGGGAGGGATATGCCAATGAAGAAGTAAAGCTGCCTCGTGCCTGGCGTTAAGCTCCCCCAATTAGTAAGACTGAGAGAGAGAAAGTCCGGTTCACCAACTGCGCTCCCAAAACAAAGCCTGAAAATCGCAACAAAATGAAGGCCTGCTGAGTTTCGAACGCCATCCTCGCCACTCACATTTAGTTGGGAGGAGGAAAAACAGAAGTGACTGTGCAGCTAAACACACGTAGCGCTTCTCTTGAGAAGTTTTGCGACTGCAGATGAAAAGAGCCCCACGACGAGCAGACGGCAGTTCATTGAACGGTTGCACTACTTATTTCAAAAGAGAAATGTCCCCCTTTAACAGTACAAAGGGTTAGCAGTTGTTCTCTAAGATTTACAACACAGACTTTATGGCTGTTTGATATAAGCAAAAACATCATTATAATGGGAGCAGGGCTAGGCTCCTGATGCCTATACCTTTTAAGTGTCTTTTGAGAGGAGACTTATACGTGCTCTATCAGTGCGATACAAATTTTCAATCTGCGTTATTTGCAAGCTGGAAAGCACATGGTACAGAGAGGAATCTGGGCAAGGTTTCAACTGCATGGTGTGCTCGAATGTACTGCTTACGGAAAACTTGAACAACAGAGTACTGGGATGGTGGACAGACAGATGGGCAAATAACTGAAGGCACTTGGTAAACTGTTCCACTGATGGATTGTTTGGTGGGACTGGTTGTCTTCAGGATACCCAGTTACATGGTTTCAGTAGAGAGCTTTCTCACTAAAAACCTCTGTCCCATATACCCCCCTGTATCTTTGGGTGATGATAAATCTGTTACCAACCCCCTCTGGATCCAAATCAGGGAACAGCACTAAGAATAAACTATTACAGATTATATAAAAGTATGGTGCTACAATGCAGCTGTCATAGTAATAGCAGCCATGCCTGTTTCATTGTCCCTCTCTTCATGGATCTGCGGCAGTAACAGCTCCATACTGGTGGTACCTGCAAAATATCAGGCCCAGATAGACAGTGAATGTGAGCAGAAACCGCAAGAAGAGGAGCGATGGAAGTTCATGATGTGATTTTTCCTGTGAGGTAAATTGAAATGTGATTTATCGTCTATCAACAAATAAATAATAAAAAGCTATTTAACGGTATCTTGTCATTGGTGGTAAGAGAAGCCTTGTTCCATACAAATTGAGATGCCAGCAGATTATAGCTTGCAGATTTATTTTCTGACCAAGGTCTTTTTTTGATCTCCGTTACCTGATATAGCCTGTTGAGGCAGCTCTGTTACCAAGGGAACCACATAGGCCTTCAGTGTTGAATGCAACCAAAGGCAGGAATAAACAAGTTGTATTGTAACTGTGCTGGGATTTTTAGTTATGGAACTTGTGAAACCAAAGACAAGGTTGTTCTTAACAACCAGTTCAAACCCCCATGCCTCCACCAACAAGAATTACCTTTATTGGTACCTAAACAATGAAAAATGAACAAAGTGCAAAGCACCATAACAAAGCTGTTTAAAAACAGATGTGCTTCTCATATTAAACAGGTCGAACGAAAAAGGATACCAGCTTTATTAGTAAAACTGGTTTGCTGTTTCACCCTTACAGGGATCCTGCTCTTTCAACCCTACAGGGATCCTGCTCTTACAGGCCTACAGGTATCCTGCTCTTACACCCTTATAGGTATCCTGCTCTTACACCCTTACAGGGATCCTGCTCTTACACCCTTACAGGGATCCTGCTCTTTCAACACTTACAGGGATCCTGCTCTTTCAACCCTACAGGGATCCTGCTCTTACAGGCCTACAGGTATCCTGCTCTTACACCCTTACAGGTATCCTGCTCTTACATCCATACAGGGATCCTGCTCTTACACCCTTACAGGGATCCTGCTCTTTCAACACTTACAGGGATCCTGCTCTTACACCCTTACAGGGATCCTGCTCTTTCAACACTTACAGGGATCCTGCTCTTACAGGCCTACAGGGATCCTGCTCTTACAGGCCTACAGGCATCCTGCTCTTACACGCATACAGGGATCCTGCTCTTACAGGCCTACAGGCATCCTGCTCTTACACGCATACAGGGATCCTGCTCTTACAGGCTTACAGGTATCCTGCTCTTACACGCTTACAGCGATCCTGTTCTTACACCCTTACAGGTATTCTGTTCTTTCACCCTTACAGGCATCCTGTTCTTACAGGCCTACAGGTATCCTGCAATTTTAACCCTACAGGTATCTTGCTCTTTCATCCCAACCAGTACCCTACTCTTACTCCCCTGCTAGTATCTTATTGTTTCATCCGGGCAGGTATCTTATGTTCAATATCTTTTTATTTTCTTTCTCACTATAAATTCAGAGGATAAACAAAGCAAATATAAACAATGCCATTGATGAAGAGATTTTTCTGAAACTTTGATTTTGAATCTGATTAATAGTAGAATAGTGGCATTCTATCCTGATATTTAGAAAGTACTTAAATGTTACCTTTTTTGCTTATTTATCTAGAACTCAGATCCTGAGAACCCCAACTGTGTGGGTATTGAAGGGGTCCTGGAGGCCTACTTCCAGAGTCTCAGGACAGTGCAGCTTTATGGTCCAACCAACTTTGCTCCTGTCATCAACCAGGTGGCACGGTAAGGCACCGAAGTTGTTGTACATGTATGTATACAGGTAATGTCTTATGTATCCACATGATGTGAAAGATCACAAAACTTGAGGTTCTTCAATTTTATTTTGATGTGCCACTTAACTCCTGTACATTCGCGAAGTATGTCTGCGTGTGTGAGTGAGAGTGACAGTGAGAGATAAAGAGATGAGACCTACAGTCGTGGCCAAAAGTTTTGAGACTGACACAAATTTTGGTTTTCACAAAGTTTGCTGCTTCAGTGTTTTTAGATCTTTTTGTCAGATGTTTCTATGGTATACTGAAGTACAATTATAAGCATTTCATAAGTTTTTTAAGTTTTATTGACAAATACATCAAGTTTATGCCAAGACTCAATATTTATAGTGTTGGCCATGACTGTACATGTGCACAATTTGATAGTGAAATATTAAAAAATTGTGTACACACTTGTCAATCCACACATGAAGACAGAAATATTACTCATTTAATTTCACTTGGACCATTTTGTCTCATTTACACACAGAAGGTTTGAGACTCAGTCCTGTGCGGTGCACTTTGCTTTTGCTCCTGTTCTGACAAGTAAACTTCTGCTTCCCATTTGCTTTTTTTAAAATTCAGCGTTAAGGTTCCTGTTATTATCAGCCTCCATGGATTCAGCAGAAAACCTGCTTGTGTTTAAACAACATCCTTGGTGCAGAACCGCATATGAAGGTGAAGGAAAAGAGTATCTATTAGGGTTTTGTATTGGCTTGCATAGCTACTGTATGCTTTGTTGAGTATATACACATTCTGCAGTTTCTTGACAGTATCTGCTGACAGTTGTCTAATTTTCTAAGGTTCAAAGAATTTTTGTCCAAATCTAAATATGTAGATAAACCCATCTTGCTGCTATTTGTCAGCAGCATATTGGTGTGGCGGACAAATTGGTGATGCTGTTGCTGGCAATTGATCTCAGTTACATAACCAGACACGGTCGTGTTGTTTGAGGCTCTGAGGACCTTCTGTGTGAAGGGGGGCCTTAGCCTGCCTAAGAGTGGAGTAGTTAGCACCCCCCTCTAGGGCCCTACCCACGCACCTGCCTGGACATGCTTCGTCATCCCGCACAACACCCCCCACCTCTTCTGTTCCTCTTGTGGAGCGCCTGAGGAGAGCTGCTGAGGGGCAGAGAGAAGGTGGGCACAATGCAAGCCCACCAGGCAGTTTAACCTGGAGCTGAGGGGGGCTGAGCCAGCTTCTGGTCTACATTAACATTTATGTATTTTTATTTATATATTTATATTTTCATATGTATATCACTCGTTAACATTCACAATCATTACATAACATGAGAAGGCAGTTTCCTCTTTTCTTTATAATACTGTTAGGGTTGTCTATCTGTGATCACGCAGCTCTCTTCTAGATATTATGCACCACACACTTAAATACTGACCAGCAAGCATACATACGTATGATACTCACTGGTTGTAATGGAGGTAATGGAGGTTGGCAACTTAATGCAGCAGGACTCAAACAAGAACTGTGAAGAAGACCACATGGTGGCTCAGCTGCCAGGAGGTGTGCAAAATTCCCGTTTGGTCTTCATAAATACAGAAAAACCCTTCTAAGCCAAACTTATCGCCTTAAATGAGAGTCCAAGTCAAAACTCTCATAGCCCGAATGAGTATATCTTAGAATACTACGGAGTATTATTATCAGTATTATGTTTCACAACTGCGAGTTACTGTTATGGATCATTTCAGGGTTTGAACCCTAATCAAGACTATTACAGCAGGTGGAGGATTTGAATCATACTTTGGGTTACAAGACACTGGCCCTAAGCACCAAACTCCTTGTACTGCAAAGTAAAATTTCCCTGACATTGTCAACAGTCCTTTCAGAGGCTTAAATTGTTGCTTAGAGCCATTATGGAACTTGATCTTGAAACCCGAGGCATGAGGCTGATTAAACGGTGTGTCAACGCTGCACTGGCCGCAGCCACTCCTGGAAGTGTGCAGTGGGCAGCAGCAGGCCTGTGGGTGGTCTCAGAAAAGGGTAGTAAAGTCACACTAGGGATGGAAGGCTGAATCTACAGTGGGAACGCAGCACAGCAGCCAGAAAATGAAGCACGGCACAGCTGAAAGCTATTTTACAGCCAGGCCAGCTTGTATGTTCCTTGTCTTCAAACTGTGCCTGATTGTTGCACATGCAGGCAGTTAACAAAGAAAACCTCATACATCCCTAGGAAGCGGACAAAGTATCTGGAATCTCAGCGAAAGTTGACCCGCCAAGAATGCTAAAAGTCAGAATGCTTCGTGACCTTTCACATTACATTAGGTGATGTTTACATCTCGTCTGAAGATTTTGCCTTTCTAAATAACAGAAATTTCCCACTGTGTGCGAGGGTTGATCAAAAAATAATAAGAATTTTACCCCCGTCTCAGAACTGAAAAAATTCATTATTCAAAAATATGGTTCCACACTGCTGATAAAATTGATACTTTATTTATTTTGTGTACATTTCAGAATGCTCAAGCCATCCTGATAATTATTAATTCATTGCAGAGTTATTAAAAATCCAGACTGCTAAGTTTGAAATTGGTATAAACAAAGCTGTACAGTAGTAAGTTTAACTGTAGAGTACAATGCACTTCCTCTGCTCCAGCCGTCTCAGCCCCAGAAACCCAGTAATCCAGTGGACTGGCTGCAGGGTCAGATGTTGAACAGCAGCTGCTCTGCAAAGCTCAGGTGAAGGGCTATGTCATGTAAGATCATTCTGCTTTGGTCCTAATTGCACTGACTGTGTGAAATCAAGAAATACGTCTCAAAACACCTCCGAGTTGATTGAAAACATTTTATAGAACGGAGGCTGCTAAAAATAAAGACCATCATCTCAATAATAGCCATTTCAGATCCGTCAAATAAATCTGATTATTTTACCCTGCCAACACAGCTCTCTGGATGAATAAATTATACAACCAAAACAAACCATATATCAGATAACTCATTTATTTCAAAAGGAAGTCTGTGAACAACCCTCTTCATGGCTCCAAGGTATCAGATGTATCGTGTGTTTTCTAGCTGTTGCTTTTAAAAAAGCTTAGCAAACAGAACAAATGCCTGCCGTGTGAGCAGGGTTGATCTTCACGTCTTGGTGAGGGAAAAGGGCCGTCACGTGTTCCTTCAGGCGACACGATCTACTAATAATGATTTATTGCGCTCGCAAACAAATTTCATCGGAAAGAAGCCGTTCGCTTTCCACCTGAACATTAAGCAGTTTGCTGGGCAAAATGAGCAGTTTGAACATAACAACTAAAGCAATCCAGTTAAAACCCCTGGGTAGCATTTGTGGCGTTTTTCTTTAAAAGATGGGTTTGGGAAAAACAGCCTCGCATTTCAGTTTCCGTTTTTCTGCCTTTTAACTTCTGTCAGGCAATGGATTGAGAGTACACAGGTGGAGAGACATTGTTCAGTTGCACATAAATAATTTTTTTTTTCATACGTGGTGCTGAATTTCAAATGGCTGCTTTATTGCTCTGAATATGCCCATAGAAAACACACTTGTTATAGTTAGGCAGAAAAGGAACAGTAGCTTGNTGTTCAGTTGCACATAAATAATTTTTTTTTTCATACGTGGTGCTGAATTTCAAATGGCTGCTTTATTGCTCTGAATATGCCCATAGAAAACACACTTGTTATAGTTAGGCAGAAAAGGAACAGTTAAAAGCTCCAGTCAAAGCAGACAGTTTATGGAACATTTCAGTGTGTACAGCACGGTGCTGGATGTGCACAGATCAAATGCAGAAAATGTTTTTATGTGACTAAAAATAAGGAACGAATGGTGTAACACATTCCAAAATATGTTTCTTTTTTTTCACCTTGTTCTTTGCTGTTATCTGTGTGTTGAGTTTGTTTGTGTTGAGCATCCAAAGTCCCCAAGTGATCCGTACACAGCAGATCACACACATAGACGTATTCTTGTGCGGTTGCCAGTTCCAGCGGTCGATATGCATACTCACCTGAACTTTTTGCAGGTCGGCAGCTGACATCACGGACGGTTCCCAGTATTTTGTGCTGCTCATTATCACAGACGGGGTCATCTCTGACATGGTGCAGACGAAGGAAGCCGTGGTCAGTGTAAGTGTCACTGCAATCTGCTCCTCGTACTTATATCAACATTTAACTTTAGACGAGTTTTGCAGGATAAATACCGACAGGGGTTGGACAAAATAACAGAAACACCATAAGAAAGCTACAAAATCACAATAAGGAGAGTAATATTACACTGATGGGCAGTTAGCACTAGTTGTCAGTTACGAAAGAGGTCTGACAGGTTGATATTTGAGTTTTCAAAGCAACATGAAGGTAACAGATCAAAATATGCCAGATAGTGAGTGCCTGAATTGTAAGTGTATAGGTCACAAATGCATCAAAGGAAACAGCCTCCAAAATAATGACAGAATACGGGGACAAACATGGACAACTGCTTTGGAAAAGAGGAGCAGTGGTTGCTCACCAACAGGGGAAGATGAAAATCTCAGAAAATAGTTGCTAAGCTTCACAGTACAGCCTCAAAAATTACATCAGAATATAGCCAGCACTTCTGCGACCAGTTCATGAAAAACTCCACATTTCACAAAGCCGGAGTTTATGGCAGAGCTGTCATTTGGGAATGTATCGAAGATCAAGTCACAATCTGGTAGAGGGAGCCCAAAACCTGAGCAATGGAAACAAGTAATATAGTGTCACAAGTCATCCTTCACCCTAATTCTTACATCCAAATGGGTTTACATTTGGAGAAGGTCAAAGGAAAACCTCAACTCTTGAGGTCTGTTCCCAACTGTTCAACATGGTGGAGGATTCGTGAAGGTATTGGCAGCCATCTTGTGGGAGTCATTAGATCCAATCATCTGTATGGTACGATAATGGCCAAGGAATATGAGGCCATTTTACAGGACCAGGTACACCATATCACACAAACACTCTTCATTCGTGATGTTTCCATTTTCCAAGATGTCATTATACACTCTGCTAAACAAATTCAATAGTGTTTTAATGAACACCAGGATGTCAAATGCCTTCCGTGGTCTCAACAGTGACCAGATCTAAACATCACAGAATTTTTATCCAAAGGTCTGGAGTTCCGAGTACAAAGTAGATTTCCACTTCTTTTATCCCTCAAACAAATTTGAGGTTTTCCTACTTAAAGAATGTTGCCTTATCTAATGACAGATGAGGACTTGTATGACAGCATTCCAAGAAGAAGTGAAGTTTTCCTGCCCTGGAGGGTAGCCTTACTCCTTGTTAGGTTCCTGATGTTTATAGATGCTTAAGTGTTTTTGTGGTTTCTTCACCGCTTCAACGTATATGTTGCATTTTACAGTGTATGAAACTCAGCATGTCTGCATTGTGTGTCAGATGTCTTCACAATAGGACTGCTAGGTCAGAGAGAAGTGACCCTGAAGCTGCAGGGTGTTCTGATTTTCATTCAGCTCAGCTTATGTTTCATTTAGAGAACTAGCTATTTGACCAGAAACTCACCTCTCTGTTCTTCAGCCAAAAGTCCAATACTAAAATTTACTGTAAACTCTGAAACTGCCTGGGTTGTAGCTCTAGGACCAAAGTTGTCTTTTTAAATAACATGCATATGGAAACCTTTCCAGTATAATTCTAACATTGTGTATCGTGGAACCTGAATAACTTTCCATAGGTACTGAATGTGTGTTACTCTCCCTGCAGGCTGCATCTCTCCCAATGTCTGTCATCATTGTAGGGGTTGGACCTGCTGAGTTTGACGGTAAGTATGGTATCTCCTACTTGGGTGTGCAAATAAGGATCATTTCAGCTCTTGAACCTTAATACGCTTCACAAACCCTGAGTCAGAGCTTTGTGGGACACAGAGGGTACACTTGGCTGGACTGTTGTTGTTTGACACAGGCATCATCTGGTCTCATTTCTGGGGAATTTTCTCCATGGCTGGGCATCGCAGAGCGATGTGCTGCGACGCTAATCAAGCACAGTGGAGGGCAAAGTGGTCCATCCAGTCTGGCTGCAGCTCAGCTGTATGAGTGTTGTGTGTGTGTGTGTGTGTGTGTGTGTGTGTTTCTGCTTTACTGCTGCCTTTCTCAGGATCGCTATTAATGATGGATGGATGGATGGATGAATGGATGGATGCTGCCTTTCTTTGTGTGTTTCCGTTTCACTGCTGCTTAATGATCGTGGGATTGTGCTGAGGACCAGTCGACTGGGTTCACATCGTTCAGTGCTTTCACAGGCTTTTTAGAACGGCACAGTCCCAACACCAGCACCCCTGTACTTGCTGTCATGTGGCCAAGCTAGAATGTTTTCGACAGACATTCCAATTGCCGGTGGTCAGACATCTGTTATTTCCACACTCTAATATGAATGCCTGCCTAAAAGCTTTCGTTCTAACTTTGGTGTTAGACTGACTCACACATTTCCTTTGCATTTCAAGTTTTTCAAACGTTCCTGCTCAGGTTTTCCTTTGCACTTTGTACATTTTTCTGTTTTGACACGGAAATCACAGCCTCCCGCGGTCATGTGAGTGATCACAAGATAAACATATGACACATGACAAATACGTCACCTGTGCAGAGTAAGACATTGCATTAGTACGGGTTATTTTTAGCCCGGAGAGCCTGCCAAGTCGATCACACTGGAGTTCACACACTGTGACTGATCACATGGAATGAATTGTTAAACACTGTGGAGTTCTTACACATAAATGAAACCGAAGGAGCAAAGGGGAAGTGGGGCAGCATTGAATTTCTACTTTAACTTCTCAAAGTCCGTATAGCCAAAGGCTGCATTATCCTGTATGAATTTGTAAGCTTCCATATGAGGTCCGTGTCTTGCAAGACATACAGCATGTAAGTAATCATTAATTGTCAGTAGTCATATTAAGCATTTGTTCAAAGGTGGTATACAACAAACATGCCCACAACGTGATCATCTATTGTATCTGTGCTCCACGCTGGTACCAAGTTACGCCTTTTAACAATGTGTTTGTACTTTGTTTTTAAATCTGTTTTGACAATACTTTGATCCAGTCTTTATAAGACCCCAATGACCTGTGCAACTAATGTATCTCCTCTCTCCATTACCTCCCTTATGGCAGGGCAATCAAATAAGAAGGAGAACAACATATACAAAACAGTGACAATAATAGCAACTTAACAGTGCAAAAACGTGGGCTGTGGTTCCAGGCTATCCATCTGTTCACTAATAGCTTGGAAAGTTTGATGTTAAATTTATTGAGTGCCTGTGTCTTCTGCCATGCATGTCAAAAAAAAAATCTTTCAAAACATTCTGTGCTTCTGTCAGTCCCACACTTTCCAATGGAGTTTGGCCAAGGCGTTATATTTGTCGTTCGCATCATAACACAGATTGTTACAAATGCGGCTTCTACTAGTATAATCTCTCTTTTGGGATCACGCCCTTAGATCAGCAGCTCAGCAGGTTGTGCTACACAAGAGTCTAAAAACCGACACGGAAAGGTTCTTATATTGCTAATTTATTCATTCATTTACTTAGGTAATTCATATAAAAGACGTTAATGTTTAATTTAGAAGAGCCTTTTGCGAGTGACTTGAAGTGCAGGAAATTACATATGCATTCAGATTGCATTGCCCCAGGCACCGCCTAGCTGACTTATTAGATTAGACTAAATCTGTATGAGCTGTATGTTTTGTTTGTGAAAATGTGAAATGGTGCATAATAGTCCATTACAGCCGCATTTTGATTAAAACCAACATCAGCCACTTTGTATCACATTTTTTGCACTCATTACATTATAAACATATTATACACAAGCCTGAGTATTCCTCTCCACCCGAAATGTAACGGTTCTTTTCAAAGTGTGAAACAAGATTAATCTGAAACAACTACAACTTTAAATGTAGTTTTGGGCAGACAAAACAAAGCATTCTATATGCTAATTGTTTTTCTGGAGCACAAATAGTATTTTTCTTCAGTAATGAGCCTTTATTTAATGACTATACTGCGTTTATTGTCTACACCGAGATTCAGTCTATGAGTGTTCATTTTTAATGATGTTTTCCAAACACTTATTTTCCAATTGCTCGCAATGAGCTTAACTGAGCTGCCTACAGCATTTGTTCAGAGCAAATTTAGGCTAAGGAAAGGCAGGGTCTGTTTCATATCCTGTGAGTGTGTTTTTGTGAGACAGTCCCAGCATTCTTCCTGCCTGTGCTGTATGTATTGATATGGTGAGCACGCAACCTGTCCACATCACCCTTCGCAGGCTTGTACGCCTCCCTTCCTCTGCTGTTCTGTCCTGTCCAACATCTCATCACAAGGTCTGCGTGTGTATGCACTTGCATTTGTTTTCCCGGCGAAATGGATATTGGAAGGACGTCTCCACACAGTAGTGTCTCCTTTTTAAAGTTGGTTAGATTGTCCGTGAGATTAACACAGAAACAACCTGCACCATCCACTGGGCACAAATATAACTCCATCAGATCCAGTTCCCACCGGGTTAGAACCCATCCCTTCCTGTACCCCGTCAGCCATCTGTCAACACGCCGCGCGGAGCTTCGTTCCCGATCCTTAAAAGCCTCGCATCCTGTGGCCACACTCTGTTCCCACAGCCACCACACCTCTGAACTGGACCTCCAGGGAGCCTTCTCAGTGCCAGCTACTCCACAGTGGCCTCTCCAGCTGCTAAACTGCATCACAAAACAAAGAAATGTCTTTCTGAAACGTGACGTGTTTTGAAAGAATGCGCCATTTGTCCTCCATGCGATGTAAAACGTGCTTTGTCATCCTACAGCCATGGAGGAGCTGGACGGGGATGAAGTGAGGGTATCCTCCAGGGGCCGGGTTGCCGAGAGGGACATCGTCCAGGTACGTCCTTCTTTCTCCCCCCATTTCTCAAATGGCCAGTTCCCTGAAGCTACTTTTGGTACCTGAAAGACCGGCAAGGGGAGCTTCATGCTGTCCCTTGCAGCTGTTTTGGCTGATGCTTGAGGCTTCAGCTGCCATTTCTGGGAAATATTCAGCTTTGACTGGAATAAGCTCCACCACCACCCCCAATGTGCTTCAGCTCCTGCTGCACTTTATTGGTCAAACTCCCACCTCCTGCCGTACTTTTTTTGCCAAGATTTCCAGTCTGGTGCCAAACAAAGTCCTCTGAAGGGCACCCAACAGTGTTCCTCTGAGGAATTTCATTCAAAAAAGCCCTGGTTCCATTTACTTAGTCTACTGTACAATATCCCTAATTAGAGCTCCAAATTGATCTTGGGTTTTCTTGAAAAGTCAATGGCCTTGTCAGAGCCAAGACCGGGGTTTTGACACAACATGCAAAAATAAAGCAAATGGCCCTTTCAGGACTGATTTATAAAAAGCTTGGGGCTATTGTGTGAGCAACCCTGGCTGCCCTTGAGACTTTGAGCAGATTATGCCATTGTGGAACAGATGGAACAGAGGGGATTTATTGAAAGAAGCATTTGAATCCAGCCGCCTTCATAACAGTCACCAATGACAGGTTTGAAAGCCTGACCTTTATGCCCAAGATCACTGCTTATTCTGGTGTTACTGGTTTCGTTCTGCTTCTTCTCACCCTGCAGTTCGTGCCCTTCCGGGATTACATCGACCGGTCAGGGAACCAGGTGCTGAGCATGGCCCGGCTGGCCAAGGACGTGTTGGCTGAGATCCCAGACCAGCTGCTGTCCTTCATGAAGTCCCGCGGGATAGAACCTCGGCCCGCCCTGGAGACCACGCCTGCACCTGCAAGGCACATGCACATCTGAGGCCCAACGGCTAAGAGACTTTACCCCCACCCTGCCTGCCTGAATACACATAATCACACACACTGATAAAACTGCGTCTTTGGGAAGAGAGAGACTCTAACAGCTTCGTTACCCAGAAGGTGTCAACCAAACCCTCTTTTCATGTAAACACCCAATCCCTGTTCCTCTGCTCTTTAATGGAATGGAAATTGGAAAACCTTGCAAAGCTCCCGCGAATCGGAAGCAATTCTGGCATTTCAATTCTTCATCAGATATTAAAAAGGGCACTTGTACCTGTGTTTCCACCTGCATACAGGGATTTGGTCCTCTGCACACGCTCCGCACCCTTGCTCCCGATCCCCCAGGCAGTAGCCCAGCAGAACCCCAGAAGATGGTAATCACACTGGCATTAACCCTGTGTATCTTGTTTAATCTGTTTACTGTTCCAATGGGTTGAGTGAAGAAGACAGTCCAAGATAAACTCTTTATTTTCTCGTCCTCCATTACTGCCTAAAACAGTAGTTAGACCAAGTATGTATCAGATCTACGTATCTAGACATACAAGATCTATATATGAGATTTTGTCCAGATTACCGAGATGGAGAAATACCAGAGATTGAGAGAGGATGTGACAGTGAAAACCAAGGTAGTCCCAATGGTGATAGGAGCACTAGGGCCATGACCCCTAAGCCGGAGGAGCGGCTACATCAGGTTTGAGAAGAGTGCAATCCTAGGAACAGGAAAAATACTGTGCTGTACCTTCAAACTGCCAGCCTCTGGTAGGAGACCCAAGTCTGAGGAAGGTTACCCTCCATGGGGAAAAACGGGGTGAGAAAAATATGTATATTGAGGGAGAGGTTTTTACACTAATTGTTCACAGCCAGGATCCCCAAACTGAACGTCAGATGTACTGATCTCCAGCCAGAATTCAAATGCCGGGTGCCAAGGATTTTGTGTGCAGACAGCAGAGTGTGTGATGTGTGGTGTGGTGTTGTGGAGTGAGGGGGCAGTGCAAAAGCCAGCGTGTCCGCAGTGAGGGGGGCAGAGGGGCTGATGGGGAAATCATTGCCAGTTTGTCTTGAGGGCCACCCTTGAGAAGAAAAGAAACGGGTTCGGGGTGGCAGGGGGTTAATCCCAGCAGGGCAAGTTCTGTTTGCACTCTGCTTCAAGGACAAGGTGGAAAAGTGCCTGTTCAATGGAAACCTTCACCTGAGGGTTACTCCTCCCAGAGGCCAGATGCCATTTGCTCAGCTCATTTTGTCACTGTTGTGCAGCAGCCTGGACATCGCTGCCATTTAGAAAAGTACAGTACAGTGCAAAACAAAACAACAACAGCTGGCTTTTCCAGGTATGTAAACGATTTTGGTCGAGTTGAGAAGGCCAGGAGAAACCTTCATCATGGACCAGGTCAGATCTTACTGAGACTAACATCTCTAACCCGACTTTCTAATGTTGTCTCTAGTTTCCTTGCACGGGGAAACTAGATTATTTCATTTTATTCCAGTAAAGTTCTGCTGGTTTTACCGTATTGGATCAATATGAAAGAAAGAAATTGCTGATATTTTTAGGCAAGGTGTTCACTGCAGATATTACTCACAAAATTGTTTTTTTCTTGTGTTACACTGGGGGAGGCGTGCACCTTACACCAGGGCTTTCCTTCTTCTGTGCTCCATCTCCTGTGGAAATAACATGCTTTTATTGGCAGAGCTCAGCACCGAAAATAACTCATCAGCTCAGTTTCGAGAGTCCGAACCCGAGGCTGCAATTAATCTGTCTGAAAACACGTACCAGTTTCCTTCCGAAATACTGCAGTGGAGACGGTGGTCCCACAGTCATTACTTATTTCCACTGGAGTCTTTAACAGTCCCAGCATCAATAATACATACTTTGCCCGGCGGTGTGCGTTTGTTCAGAATAACATAAGACCCCCACAGATGTCGACGCTGTTGGAGGAGCCCCCCCCCCCTCCCAGAGGCCAGGAACCTGAGGCAACAAGGTAGACCCCCAAAAGGACCAAATAACGGCACATTTTTTGGGGATACCTTTTCATCCCTTCTCTCATTATATTAGTCGTTTCAGTTGTGAAATTAAAAATTATTTTTTATACATTGAATAATTTTAAATAGAACTGAATCATATTGGGTGGTAAAGCAGGAACCGTGAAATGGTCCGGTTGGCTGGTGTTTGGCCTTCCACTGTATGCAGTATGTTAGACTACAGCAGAACACGGTTTTGGACTAGACTGCCATGCACCTGTTTGGCAAAAAGTGTATGATGAAGAATGTATATCATGTTAAGAATCTATTGCTTGTGTGAAAACAACTTCTGTTCTACATTCTGCAAACGTTTTTATTGCAGAACGGGCCACTCGTAGACCTTTACACTGTTATCGTGCACAAAACAGCAGTATCATTTTGTTCATCTATGAATTTGTGAAGTGTTGTTAAGAAATGCTAAATGCGATGTTTACAGTTTTTTATTTAAAGGTGAACTTGTTCCCCTACCCTGGTGCCCTTTCGTAGGCAGACGTGAACATAGCTGGAATTGCATAAACTGTGCAATGTCTCTGTCCCATTGAGCACAAATTCACGACACACAAGTTATGCTCATTCAACAGACCTGAAGGTACAGCTGTTAATTCTGCAGCGTGTGTTTTCTGTGCTGATCATTTCTCAGTGGACTCACCGCTGTGTGCCGCCCCAGACCCTCGGCGAACGCTGCGGTTCAGGCAGTTCACCGTTCGCGGTGGTCGTTGCAGATTAGCGGAAGAGCAGCCGGGAAGAAAACAGCACAGGTTGCGTGGCCTTATCGTTTTGCAAACGTATACGACTGTCAGTTGGTATTTGTTTGTTTGAACCATTACTGAAAACTAGTCTATTATACTGAGACGTTTTGCATGCATGAAAGTGAAACAGCTGGTTATTTTTGCTGCAGTTGTTATACTGTTATCCATTAAATGCCAGCAAAATTAGTGCAACATATTATAAAAGAGTATGAAGTGTATGTGTAATATATGTGCAAAGTTGTTAATATCAATCTATTGTCATCTGTTCCTCTTGCCTGTGTGTGTATGCAGACAGGAACTGCCAAATGTCAGAAGAAACATGTCGTTTGAAACACGGATTTTGTTAAGAGTAAGAAAGTTGGAGTAAAATTTTCTGTATACATGCAGTATATCTATCAATATTGTCTTAACATTCCTGATGTGCACTAGAGCTAGAGTGGTGTAATCCAGATTATATTAAGTGAACATATCATGTTTCACGTAACTTGTAAAAACCAAACAATCCTGACTGGAAAATGTGTCCATCAAGTTGTCAAAGGTCTACATTTTATATTGTATTTCCTGATGAAGCATGAATGTATATAAAGATGTTCATCAGCTGTTTCTCTCTTCTGTTTTTCTTTCCTGCACAGTCAAGGATGAGACTGCACATTGCACGGCTGTCCATCAGTGCCAGAAGTCTGTATTAGTCAGTGGTAAATGCCAACATTACATTTTATATGTTCTTTACTGCAAATCTGATATCCGCTTGACATATCATTTGGATGAGTACCAACATTTTGTAGGCAGTAACACATGTAACCGTTCAGAAAGTGTTCACTTCTGCTCAGCTATCGTACGGTACTGACTAAGATGAACAACAGTGAGTGACGTGCAACGTAAAGTTACTGTAGTACTGCTTCAATAGGCATATGTGCTTACAGGTTGCATTACTGTGAGAAAAAACAATGTTTGCAGAAATTCTATCTTTAGTTTTTTCCATGACTTTTCTCCAATGAGACTTACAATGATTTCCCTGCTTATACAGTTGGGTAATTTTTTAGTGGAGTGATTCAGGGTAAGTACTTTGCTCAAGGGGGTCACAGGAGGTGGGATTCAATCCCGGGGCCTGTACATGCAAAGCAGCAGCTCTGACCACCTGCTGCCCTACTGATCACGGTTTTACTACGCTTGTCAAAAGCCGCTTGTGACAATTCTTAAACACACTGATGTAAGTATTTAAGCAAACTGGATAAATTAGAAGGTTGCGTGTATATTAACCCCCGTAGCACCAGGACAGATGGAAGCTGTTCTGATTGTACTGATGAAGATCTCTGGACTATTCGACACCACCTCTTCCAGCCACCTTGCTGTCTCGCACTCTGTAATTCTAATTTCTAATGTGTGGTCATCCACACAGGGCAGCTGTAGGTCCTACAGAGCAGTTCATTTATGATGGGGCTGCCCAGAATCCAGCCTGTTTCACAGTACATCCCGTACGGCCATTTCTCGAGAAGGGGATCCACTTGTTATTATGGACTAAATGACGCAAACTGTGACTTTCTGTTCAAGCCGTTGAAGGACTGCAGGTAAACATAGGTTTCTGGACAGTGCAAACCGGTTGTGTTGGTAAAATGGGGTGGAAAACAATTTCTTTGCACACACTACATTTCTGTAGATTTTTTTAAGGTTTTTTACCACTATTTGAGCATTATTTGCATACTGCAGAGGACCAGGGTAGCAATGATACTGACCAGGAGCTTCTGTCCCTTCATAATACTTCCATCTGCACAATACAACATTTCAGGGTGGTTCCACAAACATGACCGTGTTACGCAGTCCCTGCCTCTGAAGCCAGTCCACCATCTTTGGGATGATGTAAGCAGAATGAATGTCTTGTCAAAAAAGTCTGCGTGAAGCTGTCAGTCCCACAGGGAGCAAGAACCTTGTTGGATGTTCTTGGGGGCAAACCAGTGGGTCTTGAGAAGCTGGGGCTCAATTACGTCAGACCCTCGTAAAAGACCATCTGGACCCCCTAAAGTTTGCCTGTCAGGCCCAAATGAGGGTGGATGATGGCACCATCTACGTGCTCCACAAAGCTTATTCTCACATGGTGAAAGCTGGCAGTACAGTCAGAGTCATGTTATTTTTTACTTCTTCAGTACTTTCAACACAATCCAGCCACTCCAGTTGAGGAGCAAGTTCACCAAAATCATTGTGGACTGTCCTGGATCACTTGCAGACCGCAGTTTGTCATGGCTTGGTCTCTGTGTCTCTGACACAGACACAGGGACACTCCGAGGAACCGCTGTCTCCAAAAACAAGTCCAGGTGAAATTTTCTCATGACTGTGCAGTAGTGGGTTGTGTCAGGAAAGGTGAAGAGATGGAGTACAGGAATCCAATTCAAGTGCCTTGTTTCACTGTGTGAGTCAAGCCACCTCCAGCTCAACATCAACAAGGCAAAGGAGGTGGTGGTTATCTTCATCGTGTTAAAGAGCCCTTGCACCCGTTTACCTTTGAGGGTGAAGACGTGGAGGTGGTCCAATCGTGCAAGTATTTAAGGGTTCAACATTCTGGAGTCATACAGGGGGTGATGTCAGTTATCCAATGACACTCCAGTATTGGAATATGTAGAGAAAGGTGACAAAGAGGCAACAGAGGTCAGGATGAGGAGGAACCAAGATGCCTTCATGGACATTGGCTCAGATCCCTTCAACAAATTAATGACCATGAGCTCTTTTAGCCACCAGGTTATTCATCTTAGGTCCAGTAAAAAGCACTTCTTGGGGTCCTTTACAGCAGTCTGTGTCAATAAAGCCACACAGGGACCCAACAATGTGAGTTTTCTGCTGTATATTATTTTCATTTATTGCTCAATTATTTATTCTGTTTATTTACTTTTGTTATTTATTGTTGCGCAGGGTCCGTGTGTTTAGCTGTGATACGGCGAATTTACGTACAGAGATCAATCAGGTCCTTGCTAGGTCGACTTGCTAAGTGTACCTAATAAAGTGGCCAGTGAGTGTGAAAAGACTGCCAACACCAGGACCTCTGCAGGTGAGAGAAGTGCTCCTTTCTTATGATCCAGTGTTACGTTTGGCTGTATCTCTGGTCATCCCTCTTGTCCTCTGAGAGCTGCTTCCCCAGTTCTTGCTGGGAGACCCCCCGCAAAGACACCATTATGCTCATTTATGTTTCTTTCCCACAGTAGCTATAGAGAGACCAGTGACATGTCAGTGAAGGAAATGAAAAATAAATAATGTTCAGATTCCCCTCCTTCTCCCCAACATTATTTTTGTTATGTTTGTTTTGAAGCATTCATTCATTCATTTACCATAAGCTTTGTATGCACTGTGTAAAAAATTAAAATCTATGATAACATTTCAGTGGCTTATAGGAAATTCTCAGCTTCACTGTATGCAATGCAGTGGATAACATTATTAAAGCACTTTAAATTCACTTCTGATCTTATTGCCATTATTTACATTTGTAAATGTTTAATGATTCCCTTTTTATTGCTGTGGCATTTACATGGATCACTGCTGGTGTAGGATATTGATAACTCAGATCATTCTGAAAGTGGGATTGATTATTTTATGCCAGTATTGATCAAATGTGGGGATTTCAGTTTCATTTCAGTTTCTAGGCTGTAATGGACTCTGGGAGTAAAGTGAGCAAAAACACGTAAGCAGTATATCAGCCCGAGTGGAGCAGCAACACAGGGCCGCAGAGGACTCCCTGGTGCCTCACAGCTCCTGGGCTGCTCCTCCAGCGTGGGGTTCAAGCCCAGCTTGTCTCCTTGGTGGTGAAGTTTAAAAAGATGTGAGTATCAGACACAGAACCTCGTTCTTCCATAAAAAGGCAACGTTGAGTTTTGTCTCACAGTCACAAAAAAATTGCAGCTTAAAACAGTAATGTGACACAATTTCCTAACCTTTCTGCAGCTAATCCACCTTTACATTTTAACTACATTATTAATAACTTAATATCTTCTTGGAAGAATTGCGTTCGCTCTCAGCAGAACCTTCTTTTGACTGCTTCAGAGTAATACCGATAATGTAAAATATAAATATCCAGGAGGGTCCAGCCCATTTCAGTGTCATCTGTTGCTGAATAAATAGGTAAAATGAGCAAATGGACCCCAGACGATTCCCATCTGTTAAATAATAGATGCAAACTGCACTGCTGAGTCAATATATACTCTTTTTACAATTAAACTTGTCAGTATTTGGTGATCTGGAGATCAATATTTGATAAAGAATCGTCCAGTTCCCCTTATGTGTAGCACATCAGAGGTAGCCTGAATTCTGCTCTGAACAGCACAGGATGGGGAAAAAAGGAAGGTGTAAGTGTGTGTGGGGTGGATATCAAGAAAGAAGCGTAGACACACTGAGATGGAGGCTCGTAGCCAGGAAGAAAGAAAAGTTGGACAGTGATGTTCCCCTAAACCTCTGGCAGAAGGTTCTCCTTTGTGTTCACTGACTGGTGCACATTTCTGTTACATTCTGGTGCTGGTTTCATCCCCCTGCTGTAGCTTTGCTCTGATTATATATATTTTTCACATTCGTGACTCACAGCTGAAAGACAGGGCTCGACGGTGAGGCTCCGCTCCTGTGCTGCACAACGCAACACTCTCAATATGCTTCATATGGAGAGCAATTCATTTGGTGAAATGAAAGGAAACCACATCTGTTTGTGGAAGAACCACAAGGAGATCTGATTGTATCACGACTGTTCGTCCCCTCACCTTACATTAGAGCGTAGATGGGTGTAGAAAACAAAATATATCCATCTACGAGTCTGAGGGCTTTGTGTAGCGACAACTTAGCCAGCCGACAAAGGAACAAGAACGCGGTGCGATGTCCCGTCTGCTCCTTCAGGCATCAAAAAGGTAAAATGACCCAAGTGCCTGTGAGCTTTACAGAAAAGTCGCCCTGGCGTAACCTTGCACTAAATCTGTATCAACCGGTTTTATCATGTTTTGCATTTTTTTCTATATTTGTCGGCTATAAATCAGCTTCACTGGTTCTATTTTATTTAATCAATTGTCATTTAAAAAGTCATTTCTGCTGAATACAATGCAAATCCAATGCAAGTTTTTTTTTTTCCATTTTTACAAAAAGACTTGTTGGGGGGGGGTTATTGTTAATTTGAATTTCTGATTCACTTTAAAAAGTTTAAAAATGGCACTGAGCCACATAAAACATCTCCTGTAGCCCTAAATAGTACAAGAACATTTGGAATTTAGTAAGCTGTTCCTTCAGATTATACTGTTGCCTCAAAGTATGTACAGTTATGTAAAATTCATGTCCATTATATGTATGCATGCAGTATTCATACATAATGCATAGATTTGTTTAGAACATGTAAAAATACTCAGGGGGAAAGACTTTTGCTTTAGTGTCAGATTTGATTTAAAAAGCACAGTTTTAAGAAGACAGCAAATATCACCAAGAGCAGGATCATTCCGTGGATTTTGTTTTGATTTTCAGGGCTACATTATAGACACATAAACACTTTAAAAGTATTAAACATTGGTTTTGGGACGGACCAGTGAACCAGGCTAGAATTTATTAGTTCAGCCTGAGAATAATTAATAAACAGGGACTTCAGGATCACAACTGTCAAACTCAAACAACTCAAACAAAAGACTTGTTTTCCTCCCGCACACCTCTCATGGTCGGGTTTCCGAACGTGAGCACAGCATAAAAGTATTTATTTACACCCGTCTGGTGAAAAACATGACCTTGGAATGTGAGAAAAAGAGAAAAAAGGATTGTTTTCCAGCAAACGAATTAGACGCGGCAGTCAGACGCTTCTGAAGCGAAACTGGCCCTCCTGTGAGCATGTCTGTGAGGTCAAGGGCACCGCTGGTATTAAGATTCTTCCTTGCGCTGTGCGGGTTCAGGGTGCAAATGCATCAGAATTACCACATAGACAAAAGTAAAAATAAACGTTGGACAGTAATGCTTTATGTTAGAGGTGTGGATCTTCTTCCTTTGACGCTTAATGTCAGGATAAAGAAGTGAGTTCATGCTGCTTCGCATCTCCTGCAGGCTGAGCGACATCCACCGTAGTTTGTGCCTGAGACTGGAGGTCTTACACTTCCACCTAGTGGTGGTCCAGTCTGGCCCAGAATTATGGGGTAGCAGGCAGTCTCTCTCTCTCGCTCTCCCACACACACACACACACACACACACACACACACACACACAGTTTTCTTAGTGGTGATCTGGTGCAAAATTGAATTGCTGTGGAGAAATGTTATACTTGTAGTGCTTGGTTTTCAGCTGCATTTTACGCTTTGTGTGTTTACAGAAAGTGTTTTGCTTCGGAAGGAACCCAAGAGACCGATAAGTAGATAAAGAGCAGACGTTACAGGGGACTGTAAACCCAGTGGCTGCGGCAGTGGAGGTGACGTTTCTCCTGTGAGGAAGAACTTAGTTGCCTGTTGAGCTCAATTATGCTGCCATCACTGCAATAAAGTGTAAAGTGGATTTTACAAATGAACTGCTGGACATCTGCAGCGACAAGCAAGAATCTGCTAGACTGAAAAGTTTTGGAGTGATTTCAAATAAAGGGTGAAAGTCGACCGACGTACAACATACATTACAACATATTCAGCATACGATGGAAAAAACACGACTTCCAGGAATTTTGGTAAGTGAATGAGCATCTTTTAGCCAGTTAAAACGTGTCTAACTGTACGATCCGGGATACAGTACACGTAGGACATCGTAATGTAATCAAAGTGTCGGTTGACAGCCGTGCAAACACACACATCGCTTCCAGAAAGCTGGCCACTTTTCAGGATCTACAGCACTTTGGCCACTGCAGGCCCTGTGAGGCCTCTAGGTTGCAGGGATAAAGCGCCCAGAACACAGTGATGCTCACATTGCGAGTGGCGGCTGAGTCTGCAGCAAAGAGCCGGTTCATTTCGCAGCATGTCGGGCTGTTTGTGTCGTCACAGTCCAGTAGGAGAAATGGTGTGGGGTCCAAACAGCATAACTGTGTGTGTGTGGGAATCTCCTGCTGCTTCAGACGCCTGCACCTCACGGGCAGCTCACCGAAAAGAAACCAGTAAATGGTTTACGGACCAGACTGACTGAACGGGGACTCGGCAACAACACGAAGTCCAGCCAAGAACCCGGCTAAGTGGACTGAAGACTATAATGACTGACTGTAAATAATGGTTCATGTAAATAGGATGACTATATGAATATAAATGACTGAATAAGTGAGGCTGACACATTTCATTGCCTGCTCTATTTGAAAGAATAAGTGCTTCTCTGTGTTTCTCATTTCCTGGTTTGGGAAATTGCTCTTAATGAGCCATTTCAAGAAAGGACTTATTTGTATTACAAAGCTGGAGATGCTCTCTGGGGAGTTTGTGTTCAGAACACTGGAGTGCGAAAGCCTGATATGTTTTACTTCAACTTCGGTAGCAGATAGCAGCCCTCCTACCCATTGTTTATATGCCACCTCGTGAAACTGACACAAACACACCACTTGTGCACTGGATCCTATTTGTTCATTTTGCAGATACTTTAGAGAAAAGGCGCGCACATCTGCTCAAGCAGAGCCCGTTTTGCCAGGGAGCATCGCACAAGTGGAATAGAGGAAATGCACACGATCCTGACTGTGGTGCAAGTTTACAGAGCAGGAGATCAGGAGAGTTTTGAGATGCGTCTTGAATGTTAAAAGATCAGCGTCACACCCGTTTTTCTTGGTGAGGGCAGCGCTGCCAAAAAGAGGCCGTTGGACCCACAGATTTCGTGGATGCGGTCACAGACACAGGATTATGCTTGTAGATGCAGTTTTAATGCTGGCACATGAATACGTGCAGAACAGTTTACAATATTTACACCAAATTGCACGAATAATGTACAACACAGGGTACAAAGGCTGTAGAGCTACACCACCCACTCCCTTCCTCAGACCCTCCTTTTCAATCGGAAGGTCAACCCCTTGTAGATCATACCATCATTAAGTTATCTTGTCCCTGGTGAAGCATAAAACACAGAACTTTTAAACATTGAATTAACACATGAAACAAGCAGTTAACGTCAAAACATACAGTATTAAAACCGTGTGAGCAAAAACATATTGAACAGTCAAGTGTGAGTGGTGGTTTTCAGAAAGGAAGGGAGGCTGTTGGAGGACAATAAAGTTAATTCAAAACATGTTGAAGCAGGAGCAGTAATGAACAGCGGAGAACCAGCAGGATCAATTCAGTGTGTAATGGAAGAACAAATGGTGAGAACTGCAGTCCAACAAAAAACATTATTAGAGGAACATTAACTGAAACTGTAGACTGAATAATGGTGGTGACATGAGCTGACACTGTGTGTGTGTGTGTGTGTGTGTGAACGGTTGCAGTGTTGGGACAGCCCGGGCCGTCACAGAGCCGACGCAGAACCCTGTCGGGTGGGACCACCAAGGGGCCAGAGATGAAAGAGCACAGCGCTCTCTGGGGTATGATGTTCTTATTGAGTCCTCTTCTTACAAATGTTCAAGTTTGGAATTTTCTAAGATTTTTCTCAGCTTGATTATATTTAGTCGTATTTTCTTCACTGGTCCACCTTCAAAAAGCTCGACCCACAAGCAGCCATTAGTTGGCAGTAAAATGCACTGAAACAGTTTGAACGCAGCAGCAGCAGCATTTCTGCTGCTCCTCAGTGTTGCTGTTCAGCGTGAACTTTGCATGTTTTAGGGGCTAAAGCAGTTGACAAGTGACACTGAAGCTTGGAAGACAACTTTTTTAAATTTAATTTTAATGCTACTTGAAATCAAAGCATTTTTATTGCAATATAAAAAGCTGTCAGAGTATTTCTTGTTATAGCCCTTTCTGAGTGTAACAAAAACTGCCCCAGAAATGACATGTTCATCGCAGCCTGAAAGTGGGCTGACAGATTTTACACTTTATGGTAAAACAATGAACACTGAAGAATGTGGAGTTGATGCATTTTGTTTTCAGTGTTTATCGTGTTGACTCATGGTAGCAGCTGGTGGAACTGTTTCTTACTGACCCATAGTAACAACAAAAAGAAGGTAACATCATTCAAATAACTGAAGGAAATGTACTGTGGTTTTTTTAAAAAAAGCAGAAAGAATAATAAATATAAAGGTAAAACCTATTGAACACTACAAAACTTAAACTGTCAGGATAAAACTCCTCAAAAGTCAAGCCGAGCTCTTCTCAGTCCTTTGCTTTGAAAAGACCCTTTGTGAGGTTGGAACCATTATTCAGACATGGAAATGCAGTTTTTGTAAACCCCCCCAAAAAAAACTTCTGTGGTCACCAGGGTAAAGTTTTCTACTATTTTATCAGGTAAGTGAAGCACTAGCGGTCACACACAAGACTCCCGTCAGACTGTTTGCGCGGTCTTGTTGTGCAGAGGCTACGTGAAGAAAAAGAGAGTTTCTTCATCCTCCGTCTCCACAACATAGCTTTTCGCTTTCTTCATTTTGGAGACTGGGATACGCGGCAGCACGACCGTCTTCTTCTTGTCCTGAAAGGAGAAAGAAGCCATGTTCAGTGCGGGTTGTTGTAACCCGGTTTGGACTCCACGTGCACACACACACACACGCGCGTGTGTGTGTGTGAGAGAGACGGGACTAAGCTGGACTCACTGGCTTTATTATGTCTGCCAGTGCTCTCTCCAGCCGTCTGCGCCGCCGCTCCTCCCTCTGCTCTGCCTGCAGGTTGGACTTAGCTGCTATTTCCCTGCACGACACACAACGTCTTAAGTACAAGAAGTCCTGGACAGTATTGATCAGACGGAGCCAGAGCTGCACTTTACCATTAGTGTGTGTTCAAACAGTAGAGGCAGCAGATGGGAGCCACTTGGGAAGGACTTTACAACAGGAGAGCATTTCCTTACAGTCACTTATTTAGATGGCAATTTCCTCCAAAGTTACTTAGTGTTAAACTACACATTTACACAGCTGAGAAACACTACTGGAGCAGCTCAGGGTTAGAACCTTGTAAGATACCACAGCAGGAGGCAGGATTTGAACTCAGACCCTTTGAGAGAAGTTCACAGCCTGCATCGCTACGCCGCATTTTTTCCACGTCACCAGCTAAGCTTCCAGTTAGGCTGTTGAAGGAAAGTCCTGTGCCTCAAATTCTCTACACAGCACAACATTTCCACCAATTTAAACACCTCAACAACAGGATGGGCGGCGATTTTGATATACAGGTGGTTTTATGCTACTTTTTTCCTCATATCGGCTATGAGACCACACAAACAGCCCAGGGCAAGTTCCTCCGCTCCCCAAACCTGAGCTTCCTCTCCCTCTCCTTGTCTATCGTGACCCTCCGCACGAGGTCCTTCGGGGCCTGTTCCAAGCTCTCCAGGAGGTCCTGCACTTTTTCCTCAATCGTGGTCAGCATGGCCAGGGGTTTCGGTGCGGTGTCCATCAGATCAAAGCACTGCTGGTAGGCCTCCTCAACCTTTCGTTCCAGTTCCTTCATTATGGCATCCTGGGCACACATTTCCCCCCACATGAAGGACACTTTTTCCATGACAAAAGGGACTGAGTTGTTCATGAACGATTCATTCTGTTTGGGCTGAAAAGCCCTGTTCCCTGTTTTGAGGTATACGGGAAATTTCAGTAAAGTGTACATAACCGTTCGGTGAAAAGCCCTTACTGAAAATTGAAAGTCAGATTTTTCTGACGGAACGTTTTTCTGAATTGTTGTAACTATTTATTTTCAGCTAGTCTACCGTCAGTCAAATTGTTACCCTCCTGCCCTGCTGTGCAGGAGAACTACCTTGTGTCTTATCTGCGACATCTCGTAGAAGAGCAATTCCGCTTGTTTCAGCTCAGAAGCGATGTCCTGCTCCCGCTGGATGGCGACATTGAGGACGTGAATCTGATGCATCAGCAGCTTCTTCTCCTTTTCACTGGGCGTGTCGGGGTGGAGGAGAGGATACAAAGCAGAACACTGGCTTACCAGAGTTTTTTTCCCCAAATATACAAAGATGTAAGTAAAAACCCCCGGGGTCATCGATGACACGAGCACTGAGGTGTGGGTTATATTTCAGTACAAACTAAACTCATGTGCGGCTGAAACGCGAAGTAAACCTGAAGATCTAAACATGCAGGGGTTCTGTTGTGATGCTGGGCTGTCTGTAGTTACAGTGCTTTTCTTTTGCTGGATCTGGAAGCTGAAGCAGGTTGCAGTGTGGAGACAGACACAGAAATTTAGCTGAAACGCTTCCGGTTCAAGTGCCGGAAGGGTTTGCTGTTGTATCCTTCAGCAAGGACTTAACCTGACACCCAAGAGCAAAGCCCAGCTTTCAGTTATCAAAGCGCAAAACTATAATGTTAGATGGATTTAAATAAACATGTGTGCTAAGCAACTATAATAAAGGGAGGCCCTGGCAGCCCTTACTATTTCTCCAGCACGTTGGCCATCATCAAACGTCTCTCCACCAGCTCCTCCTCCAGCAGGGCAGAGTTCTGGAGCAGAGAGAGGTTCTCCATCTTCAGCCGGTTCAGCTGGTCCAGCAGCTGCTGTGGGTCTGTGAAGTAGAGCTCCGGTTCCTGTACAGTACAGTTTACACACTCAGGCACAACACACTCAGTGTGAACTCAGATGGAGGTCATTTGTCCTCCGCTGGTGTATCCTTAACCAGTTCCAACTGACCTCGTGCTCCGACAAGTCACTGCTCACGGACTCTCCATTCCTGAAACAGTACGGACACAAAACATCGATGGCACCGACGATTTGGAACACCTGGCTGTACTGCACACGCCACCAACACCTTTCAGCGATAGACGTCACGCGAGTGTTGTTGTCTGTGGTTCATGAAACACTTGGACAGGAACACGGTATAAATAACTGCACTGACTGCCTGCCGCTCTGGCTCTGTGGAATCTCGCTCTGCTGGTTTGTCGTCTCCGCCGTGCTGAGAGGGGGCGACTCCTGCCCATCGGCCGAAGATGCTCTTACACCTCTATCTGTCGGAGAGATTTACGCCGTGACCGGGAGGCAGTGCTTGATGGGTGGCGATGGACACGTGCTTTCTATGCTGTGGAAGGTTCCGGTAAATGGCCGGATTACGGTAGCTAAGAGTAAATGTTTTTCAACTTTGTTTTGACCACATACTAAAATTGAGGAGGCAGGAGTGATGTTTGGGGCTTCCCGCAAATAAAGCGATGCTTTAGGGACTTGGATCAAATAGTTTCTTCTCATTGTGTGGCAGTAGATGGCAAAGGGCTTCCATCATGTGCTGTTTGTTGTCTGTTTCCGTTTTTGACCGCAGGGTTTGGTTCTGCCTGCATTACTTGGAAATAAATGTTGTCTGATGTGGCACCTCTCTGAGAGTCAGTAAAAAGAGGCTCCAGAATGAATTAGGGCAGCTTACTTCTCTAAAAAACTGCCTGCAGGTTTTAAAAAATCTTGTTTAGAGAAACCAGGGACATTTTTTCAAGCGCATCTTCTGTCCCACTCCATCATTAATGGTTAGGAAACAGGATTTGTAAATAAAAGCTTACAGGTTCATGTCCCAGGGAGAAGCCTGCCGTGTGGAAGGGGGCACACAAACTGTAATTGTAAACGTTCACTCATATTTAGAATGTGAAAATGTATCAGATAACACACCAGGCAACTAAAACACTAAAAACCGTTCTCTGTTCCCTCAGAAATATGTCTTTGGACTGTGAGGAAAGCGGTATGAACACGGGCAGAAGAAGCAACCTCCACACAGACTGGGACAGTCAAACTGACCATCGGTGTGAGAAGTGTAGAGTTCTTACGTCCGTACGCCTGCTCTGCCTCCGCAGCCTCTGACTTGTCCTCAGCGGTAATCATCTCCTCCATCTGCACCCGAGACGCCTTCAGCAGGAAGTCACGATACATACTGTACTCCTCCAAAATCATCTCGTTGTCCATGATCTCCCTGCACACACACACACACACACACACACACACACACACTTACCAGTAAACAATGCACGTAAATTCAGGTGAAAGAGGGCTTTAAGAAAAACTTTTTTCCTACCTTTCAATTTTCAAGATTTGTGTTGGAATCCTTTTTATCTCAGTCTCCTTTTTAAGGTTATTTTCAGTGCTGGAGGGAAAGAGTTAAAACATCCAGTGACAGCAGAAATACGTTACACTGATATTTCCGAGATCATGTAAAACTTGGAAACAATGTGTAAAGGATGTGTTTTTGTCCATCTCAGCATCTTAGGACATGCAGCAGATGACTTTCGGCGAAGCAAACTTGAGGTGAGAGGTCTCGTGCGCCCAGGTGGTTACATTTCATCAAGCTTGTTGTGCTGATCGATGAGGTTCTGCAACACGGTGATGTCATCCTGCAGGAGCTGTTCTGCCTTGGCTACCTTCTTCTCCTCAGCCACCGCCAGGTTCTGAAGCCTCTGGATCTCATCAGCCTTTAGCATCTTTTCACACTGGGGGTGAAACAGAGGTAGCGGAGTAGAGATGTGTGTGTGTGTGTGTGTGTGTGTGTGTGTGTCTACCGGTGTATAGAGGGGTCACAGTGAAGTAATGGACTGAATGAGACAGTGGAAACTATAAAAAAAAACATCAGCGTCTTCAGTGCATTCAGGAAAAAATGAGCATAAGCAGCACAAAACGCGTTTGTCAGATCTGTGTTGTGTGACATCATATGTATTAATACCTGCGTGCGCCAAGGAGTTAAAAGAAGAACATTTTGCAATGGTGCAGAACATCTGAGCTAATGATTTAGGGAAGGTAGTAAAAAGACCCACACAAGGTTGCTTGGCAGCATAAATTTTAACATTATCTCATTATTTGCACTTGGACAGTATCCTGGTGCACAATCATAAAATCCAACGTAAAATTTAAGGGAGCTGCTTTGGTGCTCGATCCCCTTTTTCCTACTGCTCTGCTCCCACTTTCTACATATCGGCCTCTTTAGCTTACTAGTTAGTAGTTACTTGGCTGCCTTAGGTGATTGACATCCATGGTTGAGGCGTTTGAACAAACTACCCCACCTGCCAAAGTCATCAGAATTTCCGCACCGTAATCCTTTCTGACACCCCTCAAAGTTCTATTAAGAAGATATATAAAATGAGCCTTTCGATCCTTGGTTCAGATCCTTAACCACTAAACCTACTTTGCACCCTGTCAATCTGGAACACGAACAGAGGTTAGAAACCTGATGTTAAAGACATTAATAGTTTGGTCTGCAAAGTCCTGAAGTGCTCAGCGGCGCAGCTGATGGACCTCGCAGAGCTGTCTTCATGATGGATTTGTTTACTCACTCTGACATCTCTGGACATCAAGCTGCCCCAGAATAATTGCGGCTCTCATTTTACGGAGCTCTGGAGGGCAGAAGTGAACGTCTGGGAGAACAACACGGTTTCGGGTCCTGCGCAGCCTGATTTTAAAGGCCTTCTGTAGGTTAGCTGTGGCTTTGTGCTGAGTTCCATGCAAATGTTGCCCATTGAAGGCTAAGATGTCTAAACCATCTTGTGCTAATAAGTGACTAAGTGCCTGAACAGCCTCTTTTGGTGCTTCTACCTCCCTCATCTCTGTTTGAGTGGTTGACAGGGTGTGGAAGGGCGTGAAAATGCGTTATCGGTGCCTTCTTCCACATGCGGAAACTCGTACGAACAGCGCGGCCCAAAAGGGCAGGACTCAGTGGTCTTCCGCAGGGGCCACCAGCTGAGCACCTCGACGAGACCCTCATCTCACTACATCTTAGAGAGGGTTACGCCGTTCTTACGTTCAGCCGGCATATTTTTCGCTCCTTGCTGAAGTATTCCTGAAGGCGGTGGATTTTTTTTTGCCCTACAAAGAAATGACCGCAATTAGTGACGGAATCAAACATTTTCACACACAACCCCCAGCTGGGACGTGTCTGAAGGAAGGATGAAGAGTAAGGGCTCCCGAGGAAGAGGAGCAGCACTGGCGGGACCTCTGAGGATGCTCGTGTGGCCGAGGGACAAGTCCAGCTCCCCGTCAGAACTCATCCGATCCTCCTGCAGCTCCTTCCGAAGCTCCAACTTCAGGGCAGCCCTCGAGGAGTTAACCCGGCTCCTGTAGGTCAGCTTCTCATGGACCTTCAGCTCCCGGTTCTGCTGCTGCTCCTGAACACAGACCCTAAGTCATTTGTGGAGCCCAGCGTCTCTTTTTCTTTCTCACACAGGGAGGATATGAGCTGCTGACAGAGCATCTCCTAGAAAGGTCAGAAAGCTACTTTTGTTGTACCAAACTGTCAGTTATTGTGGTGACCAGAAATATTATCAACAGCATCCAGAGGAGATACACACAGACACTGGGAAACAGCCACCTTATTACAGTTACACTCCTGCAAAGTTAATGTTGCTAATAGTATAGGCTGTTAAGCCTGAACTGCTCAACAGACAAACAAGTGCTGCGTTCCTCTGTTCAGTCATTTCTAGTGGCTTCGACCGCTATTTGTGCAACAGGCAGCTGGAGTTACCGCCTGTCTCTGCTCGCGCTCCATCTTCTTCATCTCAAAGATGTTGGTGTCTGGCAGTCTGTAGGGGTTCGTCTCGGTCGAGTCCATCTGGCGCACACACACACACACACACACACACACACACTTCACAGCTGACCTGTGCAAACACACGGATCAGCAGGTGCTGCAGTGTGTGCAGCTGTTGTCTGTGCTCCTAAGGCCCCCCCCTGCTTTAATACCCTACCTCGTGGTACTTACCCTGAGTTACTCCTGCTGTTTCAATGGCTAAAATCCAGCAGCTCAAGTCACCTCGGGCAAACGTGCGGTTTAAGCTATGAACTGTTCACAGTTAAGAGAGAAGTGTCTTGTCCTCCTTATAACTGAACCAGGTTCTGCTGCCACTGCAACAGGAACACGCAAACAGGTGAGTGAAGTTCACCTGAAGTCCTGGACAGGTCACACCGAGGTCAGCCTCAAGACGTTCAGTAACAGCTGTGCGGTGGTGGACGGTGGTCCGTTTAGTGCTGCATTAGTTCTTATTGTTATTTAAAGACAGTGATATTTTAACCCGCTACAGCGCGCAGGATCCGCCGGTGAGGTTTTAACAAAAGGTCTTCTTATCCCTTCCAGAAAAAGAACGACGCGGAGCGTTTACAGTATTTCCCGAAACTGCTAATATTCCTCCCCTCTACCCAGTAGGTGGCGCTCTGTGACTGACCAAGCGTCCCTTAGAGGAGCGTCCGGGTTACCACGGCAACCGTCTCTCTCTCTCTCGCTCTCTCTCGATCTCCACGCAGCTTCTCCGCAGGATCAGCTCCACTTCTCGCACAAAACCGGAGTTTGTCGCAGGCCTAAACCCGCCGTCTGTACTGCGCAGACGCGCTTTTGACGTCAGTGACGTCATAACGCTCGCATCCGTGACGTGGCGGCTTTTTCCATTACTTTTATTCATACGTCACCCGTGTCCACTGCTTTCTCGCGCGTTCGCCCTTTGCACGGCTGAGTAGTGCTTACTGTGAGAAGTGAGGGTGCTGCAGCAGGAGGAAGTTGGCTCCAAACCCTGCACTGCCTGCTTGGTAACTTGTACCTGCCAGATTAATCTCTGATCCACAAGGTGGAAAGTTCACCTGTCTTGTTTTGTTTTGTTTAATTATAGCAGGTGACTGTTTTACTGTCAGTCAGTAATAATTCCTAAAGCCCAAATCGTGGTCAGCAGGGTAACCAGGCTGTGGCGCTCCACTCAGATGACCAACCGTGGTTGGCGCGTGATCTGGTGATGCCAGTGGTGACCCACAGTGCACTTCGCTTCGACCAAGTACTGTACTGTACTTTACTGTACCAACCGCACGAGGCCAGGCTGCGTGGTCATCGGCGTCTTTGAATCCCTCCGTAAAACTCACCGCAGCGGAAGTGTTGCACATCCCTGTGTATCTTACACCATGTCAGCTCTTAACTTTTTTGAAATTAGCTGGTTCTGACCTTTATTTCATCACCGCGTGGCACTGAGCCTGGCCTGTAGGCCCCCGGTGGCTGGCCAGCGGCTGACAGTATGGCCACAGGTCTCGGTCGAGATGACACATCTGCGTTTTGCGTTTCACCTCCCCCGCCACACAGGGTTGCTCCACTGCAGCAGACAGTGTGTGGCAACCGTGTTGGGCCGTTCACCACACAATCTGTGAACTTGATCACAAATTTCAAAACGTGGGCTTTTGAAAAGCTTTGGAAGTGCAGTTAAGGCAGCTGGGAGGGACCTGGATCCTGCCCCAACTGCTTTTGACTCTTTCAGCACCGGTTTTATCTCAGGTCAGTCCCCTAAGTCAGTCCCAAATGCACACACACACACACACACCACTGACATTGCTTCTGTCAAACTGCAAACTGACATCGACGTCCACAGTTAGGTTGTCGACCTTCAGGATGGGTCGCCCTTCTGTTCTGGGCACAAACCAGTTTTTAGTCCTGGTATAAAGTAAAAGTTTCTCCAGCTTATCTGCCAGGTACCTGTTGTTTGAATAACATGCAGGTCAAAGATGTGACTGTGTCTCAAATTTTTCCATTTTTGCTCTTCTCTTTAAAAAAAGTCTATAGCATTAGGTCATTGGTCGGTGCATTTGAATATAATGTTTCCATTGTTGTTTCTATAACTCTACACTTTTGCAAATCATAATGAGTTTAAAGATCCTGGGTGCTCAGAATTATTTCATGTTTGTCGTTTTACATGTTGCATATTGAATAGCACGTACATTATTTCTGTGCCTATAATACTCTTGCGCACGTTTGTCACAAGGACCAAATGTCAGAGGAATATGTACATTATCATTAGCAGCTGTTTCTTAAGCTTGTGTTGTTTAAAAAGCAGACAAGGTCCTTGTTGTTACAGCCCAAGGAGTTCTTATACTGGAAGCTCAGCGCAAACGCTTTTAAAACACAGCCATAAAATTTATGTTTGAGTCCACTGAAATATTACTTCATGCGAGGTGTGGACCAGCTCGACGCTGTTTGCAAACTCATGCTTGTTTTGCCCCTTTGTCCTTTCTGGGTTTTGTGTGGAAGCGGCACAAACAAGACCCCCCTGTCAAAGATTGCGGTTTGAACTCTGACCAAAAAAACACATGCCAGGGTGCTTGTTGACAACCAAGTCAGAAATCATCTTTAACACTTTAACAAGTCCAAGAAGAGCAAACCTTTGATCTTGGCGTTTTTTGCAGCCTATATCTACATTCAGTGGCCACGTTATTAGGAACAGCATTTTGTGTCCCTTCTCACCCAGTTTCCCCCTGTAGGGGGTAACTTTCCTGCTGCCAGAGACCTGGGAGTCTGGGGGTACAGCACAGTATTTTTGCTCTTCCTGGGACTGTGCTCTTCTGGGTTGAGACCGATGTTGTCGTACCTGGGATCTGATGGAGTGGTCTCAACTCATTAGGTTCGCTGCTGTAGTAGCATTTCCAGCAAGTCCGTGTTATTGCCTCTCGTCCATCTGTAGTTGGTTCCAGTAGCCCATTTACTACTGAACTGTCTCGGTTCTCCAGCAGCAGACCTTGTTAATCCGGGTGATGTCCAAGGCGGCGTGACTCTTTGTTGTAGTCACTCTCATGTTAGGAGGCAGGCAGGTATAACACTAGGAGTCTTACTGAATATCGGTGGTGGTCCTGGACCCGGAATCAAACCCCAGTTTGTATATGCGTACGTGTGAAATTCCCAGGCGAGCAGCACTTTCTGAAATACTCAGACCCCCTGTCTGGCACCAACAACCATGCCACGGTCAAAGACACTCAAACCACATTTTTCGCGTTCTGAAGTTTGGTGTGAACATTCACTGAAGCTCCTAACCCGTCTCCGCGTGATTTTACGTTCTGTGCTCCTCCCACGCGATCGGCTGATTAGATAACTGTTCCTAATAAAGTGGCCGGTGAAGGCGCGCCGGAGCACTAACACTTTACACTGCCGTCCCACAGGAGGATCCACTACAGCGGAATGAAGAGTTGAGACACTGAGAGTCCGGTCCCTCTCAGTCCCTCAGTTTCTTCTCATTCTGGGTGGTCAGTATTTCCTCACTGAAACAACAGTCATTGTTATGTTTGGGTGGTGTTTGTCATCAGCTCCTCGTACTGTTGGCAGTCCTGTGTCGTAGCACATGCTAATTTCTGGTTGCTCTCCGAGATTTATTATTTATTCATACCATTGGTTTATTACACATAAAAATATTCACTTCATGCAGAATGTGAAGAACATACGTATTTTTCTTTAGGATATAAGGGAAAATGATATTTGGAGCTGCTTCCTGGTGTATATGAAGAGGCACCAAATGATGTAAGACACAGTTAGGGAATATGGGGGGAAAATATCAAAGAAGAACTAGACTTAACTGCACTTTGACTCACCTCAGTGGTTTCCAAACTGTACTGCCCAGTTTTGCTGGCCACAGACACAGAATCCTGAGTAGTTTTCACATCAGTCTAAACTTATGAAGCCATTCAGGACACACAACTCATCTACATACAAACAGGAGAGACAAATATTAACCGTGTTTTGCAGGCGTCTCTGTGTTTATGCGGTCCGTCTATCAGGACGGAAACACTGCTAGCTTTCTGTAGCAAAAATTCAAATGTGTTCCAGAATATTTTTCAACACAAATATCTAGTGTCAAACACCAGCAGGACTATCGCTCGCTTATCACGGCTGAAAACATATCTTCAAAGAGGACAACCGTCAAACAGTATTGACAGCTGCCGTGTGACATCAGAAAGGCGTGTGTGTGTGTGTGTGTGTGTGTTCCGTCACACCAGCAACAGAGAAGAGATCCACCTAATTCTGGTCTGTGTTGTATCCCATGTTTCACCATCGAGCTGCTCCGATGTAACCTATAAACTGTACTTATAATAGAGTTGTTACATTAAACATGTTCTGTCAGTGTTTGCGACTCGAATGAAACTGAGAAGCGCGAGATTTTTTTTCAAAGGATGGGACATATAAAGACGTTCACTTCAATACAAATGCGGACTATTGGAAAAGCAGTACGTTATACTCATATACCATTTTTCACATCCCTGTGATGTGCATACCGTGGTAAATACCTCAAAGTCAATCCTTAATTCCTGCATGTAACTGATTCTCCGTCCCCCATATCAGCTTAGCTTAAGTGCCGTTAAAGCCTGTGATTTAGGGGAGCAAGCAGGATAGTACAAACGCTGCACGATCCAGCTGTTCCTCATTCTTCTTGCAGACCGTTTTTATTCCCCAGATGTCTCCTTCGGAGCAGATGAATGTATTTGTTGTGATTAACATTGTGCTCGAAACAGATCCGTGTGCAGAGTGTAGACTTTTTGCATTGAGACGCGCCACTTCTCTACCCTGTTCCCTGAGAAACTGTCTTCTACTGTCCGTTCATTGACGGTACACTAGCTGAGATGGGTTGAGTTCATCTGTTGGGGCTGAATTACTCCTGTCACCAAGGTTCCTTCATGTCTTCGTGAGCCAAACTCAGACTAGCTGGAAGAGACACTGACGCGTCACCCCTGTATCGCACAAGGAGGGCTGTGCCTCAGCCCCATCTGTCCTTTATTCACATCGGCAAGCCGTCATTTAGGAAAAGAGTTCAACCGGCCACTTCATTCCCCGACAACCTGGACGGTCACAGCAGCTCTGCGGGCCCGGGTACCGCGGGCCGAGTCCAAACATCCTCTGTCTGCGCAGCATCCCACGCACGAGGAAGTAGGCCAAAGGCAAATCCATTAAAGAGGATGAAATCACCCACAGCAAGAGGACCCACTAAGCTGTCTAACAAGAGTATTAAACACATGGGCTGGCAGGAAGGACCGCGGAGGTGGGAGGGGGGCTCACCGTATATCTCTCTCACTTGCATCAGAAAATGTGCTGCTGTGTAGATCTTTGTGCCCAAATAAGATTGTTAATCTGAAGTGTGTGCACAGTATCTTAAAAATGGATCAACAAAGAGGCTGCGTACCATATAGGGTATACCGTAGTAATGATTACGCACATGAATTCTTGGCAAAGGTATTGTGTGGTTTTAATATTTTTCCTTTTTTATGGCAGAGAGAAATATTGCTGTTATTCCCCTTGGAATTGAACACTAGGACTGTGGAAAGAGGCATGTGACCTGACGCAGGGTAAGTCTGCTGAGAAGTTTACGCTTCACACGTACTCCAGCTTGCTTTGGTACTAGAATAGCTCCTCAGGCCTTCAGTGGGAACAGAGTGACAAATGCCATATGTCGCCCATGGACTGGGCCCCTTTGGTTGTCCAGTTGATGCTGGCCATTTATCTTCCTCCAGCGGCTATGGTGCATCACAACCCTTCTTCAGGAGCGAGGAGGGACACACAACCAGGTCGACCGTCCTGCGGTGCTCCTCACCGTTCCTGTTTCTCCAGTTGCAGTGGAAAGACAGCGCCCGGCAAATAAGACCCTTACAGGTACTGGGATTAGCCTTTCTCTTCAGGTCACCGAAAGGCCGAAGTCCGAAAACGCATTTACACCCTGAGAGGAAGCGGCTCACACCCGCGTAAACGTCTGCGATGATGTATTGACTCTAGTTACGTCCAGATTTTATTTCATTAATACACGCTGGGAACGTGAGGGTCCTCACAGATGGAACAACATGTCAGTTTTAATCTGCAGGGTTTGCAGAAGCAGTGGCTACCATAACGGCTCAGGATTTCTGTCTTTCGTGTTAAGGGTGATGTTATGGTGATCCCGAGGTTCATTTCCAAACAACAACAAAACTTTAAAAAATGCATATTATATGTATCCATCTGTTATCGTGAACCGCTTTATCCTGGCCAGGATAGCAGGAGCCTGCATCTCGGGATTATAGGGCGCGGAGCTATTAAAAAGCCCCTGGCCAGTGAATGGGTTTGTTTTAAGATTAGAATTTTAGCTTAATTTTCAAGATCTATTCTGAGAAGCAGACAGTAGCAAACAAGCCCAGGCAACATGGTATGAATGAAAGTGTAAATAAAAGTGGATGGTTTTTCCTCCTTGGACTCAGTGGCCAGTTGTCTCCTGCCAACCATCCATGGCAGAATATTTCTACTGTTTCAGATAAAGCAGAAATAACGCTGCACTTATTCTTTTGGTCAAAATTCCAAATCCCACACCCACGAGTAATTTTCCTACAGCTATCTGCTAGGTGAGGTCATGAAACACAGTCTTTCTTTTTCACTGGCGCATGAACCCTTTCTTATTAGAGCCGACGACCTTGGATAGCAATAGTCAGTCAGCGGGTCGCACCTCCGGGATGAGAATAAGTTACTGTTTAAGGATCTGTAGCAGGGCCTGCGTTCCGTCTGTGCTACTATCCACACATCAGTTTTCCTCTCACCCTACAAAATATGGTTCTTCTCAGCAGAAGCATTTCTCTTCTTACACCTTAGTTACATTTGACCGTAGTTTAACTGATGACTTATTTTAACATTTCAATAATAAGCCATTAGCCGACATGCAGGGATTATATTCTTATAGTTACTCCCTAAAAGTACTAGTCCTTGTACCAAACAGCCTGTGTCTGACCCAACTCATGTTGTGTTCCCTGACTGAGGGTAATTCTGGTCTCATCGCCTCGAGAAGAACTGAGCAGCAGGGGGTGCGGTGTTCAGAGCTGCTCCCTTGCATGAAAAAGCCCCCAGGGTCGGATCCCATGTCCTGCCGCATTGATTTATTTATTTATTTATTGCTTGTTTATACGATCGCCGTTAAGAAAGACCGTGTGTTTTGCGCGCGCGCGGCGTTGAAACTGCAGCTCATCGTTGCGTCAGCGTTTCAGCCTCAGCGTTTCAGCCTCAGCTCCAGGTGCCCCCAGCAATGCCTCCGCCCTGCGTCCATTGACGACGATCCAGCGCCCCGCCCCCTGGGTTCCTGTGACCAATGGCGGGGCGCGGAGAGGACGAGCCTTCGCGAGCCCATCCCCTGGGTTCGTGCCGGTGAGCGCGCGCGCGAGCACACACACAAACACACAGACACGGACACACACACGCGCGCGCGCGCGTGCGCGCGCACAGCGGCCGTCACGTGACCCGAGTGTAGTACTACTGGAGCGCCGCGCGTTGCGGGGCAGCTGTGTAGGTCGAACGCTGCTGCTCGCGCGCGGACCCGCAGTTGCGTGCTGGAATAAGCGAGTTGGAGCCTTTTTTCGGTCACACAGGAGGTAAGACTGGCGGCTCTTGTGTGTCCGGTGTCTCAGCGCGGGCCGCTCACCTTTACGCGCCTGACATCTCGAGCGCGCGCCGTGTGATGAAATGACACGGAACCCGGGGGGGGGAAACACACCGCAGACTCTGTCCCTGACTTCGCTGCACGTGCGTGTGCGACACTCTTACTTGTGTTCTGCCTTGTCGTGAAGTAAGAATGTCATTTTTATGTAGTGCGGCATTTTCTGCTCCGTCCTGTATGCTGTTCCGCGCAGGTGTACCTGAGCGCTTTAGCCGCCGTGTGCGTGGCCGGCGCGCGCAGTGCTCCTGTCAACATGTCGCACATGTCCGGTGCGGGGAAATGCGTTTTAACCTCGAATTGCAGGGGGAATTACCGGGAATTACGTTATGCTACTAAAGTTGACAGGAAACAATGTGGCCCGGGTTACTGTCGGGCACGGTGGCCTGCGGGAGGTCCAAAAGGGGGCGCACCGAGCGACAGACATGTTTAAATTATTTAAAGCGCGAGGCTTTGTAGAAGAAGCGTTCTGAGATGAAAGCAGGCGGTGGTCTGCGAGATGCGTTCAGTTGATGTCACCGACCGAGCAGCCGACGGCCCGGCGCACCGACAGGTTTAGACAGTAGGTGGCCCGGTGGCTGCGATCGTCGTCCCGTAGGCGATACGAAGGACCTGTGTTCCAGTCCCGTTTCGCGCTCTCTGCGGTGTCCTCGGTGGACGTGAGATCAAAGGGACGTTTGGCGACCGCTCGCGTGGTTTACAAGGTAAAACGGGGTACGGCGGTGGGTCTCCGTGTCTTCTCACTGTGTGACAGGAGGCGAAGTCCACCGAGACCGAGCGGGGATCAAAGCCCATTTCCCTGCTGCGCCACCGTGCCGCTGTAGAGTAAGAAAACGGCGCTTTGAATCGGGTAAAGTATAGTTGTGTAAAACACATTAAACTCCCTACATGTTTGTTCTTTTTCTATCCTGTTTTCTTGTCTGAGTGACATGTTGTTTCATGAATATTTTACCAGCAACGGAAATTCTCGTAGCAGAGGAGTGAGGTGAATTAACTCACTTTTTTGGAGAGGACTTGTGAACCGTAATCTTGGATGATGATGATTTTCCATGAGTAACTGAACAGGTGTGTTGTTTAAAAGGGTTTACAAAGTTACTGTTTTCAGTATCCAGTTACAGGTGGAGAATGTTAGTTAAAACTAACTATTAAAATGCAGTGTGAACTAAGTCCTTAATATTTGTTTTTGACGTTTTCTACGGTGAAGGTGGCACTGTGGTGGCACTGGACATGAGTGGGTGGCACGTTGTCTGACTGGGCTGTTGACACGTGGCTTTGAATTCACCTTGGCCTGTGTGACATTTGCGTGTTTCCTCCCACTGTCCAAAGACATGCTTCAGATTGCTTGGTCACTGTAGGTTGTCTGGTGTGTGTGATCTGACTGGTGTCCCACCCCAGGATGTAGCGATTGTGGGAGAGGCTCTGGACTGCCGTGACCCTGGTCACAACAAGGGCTTAATCGGTTAATAAATGCGGATGGATGGATTTACCATGGTGTACGGTTGCTGAGATGTGACCTTACTGCTAATTTTCACAATCGCTCACTTTCTGTTCGGTAGATGTTTACAGTCTGCTCTGGAACTACATTTTATTCTCTTTTCTTTGCAGAGAGAAGGGGAGCATAATCTAGAGCAGCTGGTACAGCAGGTCGAGAGACTGCACGCTCAGTAGGGGAGACTGAAGAGTTTCAGTTGGTTGGGGCCAGGAATGGTGGATCATTTACAAGCAAGCGAGGAGTTCTTTCTGTCCTATGCAGGCTCCCAACCCACACCCCAGATGTTGGACATGGTGACCAACATGGGGAGCTACCAGGTGCTGGCCTCGCCTTTCTCCGAGGATGACCTCAGTGACTCGTCCAGCCCGCGCTCCTGCTCCAGCCCAGAGTCCCAGGTGCTCAGCTCCAGCTATGGCAGCAGCTCCAGCGTCGAGAGTCAAGACAGCATCCTGGACTTCCTGCTCTCCCAGACCTCCCTGGGCTGCAGCTCTCCGGCTCCCCTCTCTGGCATCCTGTGGGGGTCGCGGAGGGACTCGAACCCACAGCTCGTGAAGGAGGAGAGCTTTGAGTTCCCCATCTTCCCAGCTGACATGGAGGACCAGGCTGGGCTCTTTCAGCCCACCCTGGAGGAGATCGAGGAGTTCCTTGAGGAGAACATGGAGGTGGTTGCACTGAAGCAGGAGGTGGGTGAGGAGGCTACTTTGGAGGTGCGTGGTCAGTTATCGGTGGTGTCTGATAGTGAAGCTCAGCTAAAAGACCAAACGGTGCCCAGCAATGGCGACAGCATCACAGCAGGTTCAAAGACCAAAGGCACGCAGAAAGTGCCCGAGTCAAGCCCAGCGTCCTGCGCTAAGATGCAGGAGGATTCCGGCCGGCCAGTTTCGGCGGACGCCGGTGGAGTTCCGGTCATTCTGCAGATTCAGCCTATTCAGATCAAACAAGAGCAGAAAACGGCCACTTCGCCCATCCAGGTTCCTCCGACCGCCCAACCTGCCTCAGACATTAAAATCACTCAGCTGCTGGTCAACATCCAAGGACAGACCTTTGCTCTGGTTCCCCAGATTGTGCCCTCCACCAGCCTCAACGTCTCGTCCAAGTTCGTCCGCATTGCCCCGGTCCCCATTGCCGCCAAGCCTGCTGACCACGAAGAGGGCGGGGCAGGGTGCCAGGCTGCAGGCCTGCTGCTGGGGAGTCAGAAGTTCCAAAAGAACCCGGTTGCGGACCTTATAAAAATGCACAAATGCACTTTTCCTGGATGCACCAAGATGTACACCAAGAGTAGTCACCTGAAGGCTCACCTGAGACGACACACGGGGGAGAAGCCCTTCGCCTGCACCTGGGCAGGTTGTGGATGGAGGTGTGTACGTATTTGTGCCGCAGCACGTGGAGGGACGCGGTTTTTTTATTGTAGCTGACGTTAGCATATCAGCCTGCCCAGGTTATATTAAGCTCTGTGTTCCCGGCGGCACAGGTGCATTTTGAGAGCTTGGATGACCCTCCAGGCGTTCTGGGCTGTCGCTCCGCAGTCACTGAGTCTCACGTGCTGTTTCGGTCAGCGCAGGACTCTGAATATGGGCTGTTTAGCTGTGGTTTGACCGAGGTTTAAAAAAGCATTGAAAGAGCCCTTGCGCCTGTCTTCGGTTTTCCACAGTTAAGTACAGATAGATGTCGAGCGTCTCGAAAGCTTCAGTTTTAAGTCTTGGCTTTCAAAACAAATTATGAGTGGTCTTGAATCATTTGAACTTACTTTTAGGTAATTGTTTGGTTAATATAAATTTGGGCTGGATGGCAATGCATTTCTGTTTGTGTGGCTTTCCAGCATGTCAGAAGTCAGGAGCAATTTCTCATGCTCTCATTTCTTCTTATCTCTGTTTTTTCTTCCTTTTTATTGCCAAGCATAAAATTAGCTATGGTCTTTGATGTGGGGACTGACTTTGCCCCATGCTGTCTGGCTGGTGGCACTGGGCCTGGATTAAAGCTTTCCGTCTTGTAACAAGTGACACATTGTTGATGGTACTGGTTTTACGGGCGGACCTCCCCCTCAAGCTGCTGCCTGGGGTACACGTAAGTGTTCAAGGTCACTCGGGGTGTGTGCTAACCAGAGCTCGGATTCGGATTCTCAAAGTCGGACGTGCTTTATTTTCGCAGGCGACCAGCGTACCCTTCAGAGCAGGTCCACCTCAAACCAAATTGATGTCTATAATCTGTTCGTCTGCCTGCCCACCCATTCGTCCACTATCAATAACCGCTTTTCCGGTGCAGGGTTTCGGTTTGAGGTCCGATCTTCTGCACAGGTACCTGTCAGTCAGTCGTCAATTAGAAAGTAGGCAGCCAAGTGGAACGTGGAGCACGTTCCTGAAGATAGGCCGTGTTCACCACCTTTCCCTGCTTCTCCGTAGTCTGGAATGGCCCCTCGCTGAGTGCTGGATCCTTGCCACAGGGTACCAATACTTTTCTAAAGCTGGATTTCTCAAGGTTTTCCTATTTCAGGAAATGGCTACGCACAGAGAAAAATGCAGCTCCCATCTCCTATTTCAATGTCCTACTTCTGCTAGTGCATTTCTCAAGCTGGTTTTCAGGAAACGGGAGCAAAACTGCATGTCCTAGAGCTCAGCGCCTCGCGGTCCCCTGGGTGCGCTAAACGGGTGGCGTTTCCGACGCTGTTCCGAGGTCAGACCTTCAGCACACCCTCATGGCAGCAGTCCGCGCTTTGATGGGCGGCGCGACCTTTTTCTGCAGACTTCTGCCTTTAGCACGAACTTATCTGCTGCGACTAAGCTGGCGGAGCCGGAACAGCTGTGGCGTTGCCGCGCTGAAATGCGTGCCTGTGAAATTCCGTAGCTGATGCCTTTGACATGTGACACCAGTGGAGATGTCAGAGTCCTTTCTAACACATGTAATGCTTTTGAGGGCTTGCAGAAGGCAGCGTTGCCTAAGTTTGGAAGTGCGCGCATGTGACTCGGGTTCCGTTTGTGTGTACACGTGTACTTGAGTTGGCGTGTTGCACGTCGGCCAAGGAGGAACGTAATCGGCCTGAGGCTCGACTCGGGGAGAGTGCCTCACGCGGGGGTCCCGTCCTTACAGCCACATTGCAGGATGGACGTGCAAATCAGACAGGCAGTACCTGGACTCGCTGTCAACAGAAGGTGCTGCCAGACGCTCAGCTTGCGGTCCCGCCCGAGCTGGAACTGACAGGCAGAAATAACTTGTCTAAAACTGGCCAAGTGAGGAAAAACATGACTGTGTGCGTTTTGTAATATTAAGGTTTGAGTTTATAGTCAGCTAGCAGCACGTGAACTCACTAGGTCATTCTTCTGACGGCGTGACTTTTACTGTCAGGTTATGGGTTTTATGTTCCTGATCCAGCGGCGTCGGTTCTGGTAACTTCTGGATTAAATACATACGTCTGTCTGCCAGGTTCCTTATTAAGCTGCATTTGAGGAAATATGTTCCTGCGTTTGATTCCTAAGCACATGAACACATTCATAAAAAAGTTACGTTATCTTTTGATTTCATATATAGTGCAATAGGAGATCAGTTTAAATTTGTGAATAAATAAGACAACTGAAATGCGGCATGTTTGCTATGTTGGCTTAAACGATTTGTGTTGTCAAAACAATTTGGGCTTCTTAACTTGCAGGGTCTGGAGAGTGAGAGGGGGCTGGTAGGTGGTGCTATTTTGGACCTGCACACAACTGCTGTGGCAGAAAGGGCCCTGGAAAGTTGAAAAGAAAACAAAAGCCTTTACTTTCCGAATAGTTACGTCGCCCCCCCCCCCTCCCACGCTGGAAGGTGGTGCCCACTGAAGTACTGCTCCTGCTCCCCAGCTGGGCTGCAGCATCACTTCTGTGTGCAGACTTCTTCCTCTACATACGGCAAGTACAGTTAAACCAGAACTAAATTTTCACTTTCAATTCCCCAACATGTTCAGAGTGCGTGCTTTAATCTGAATAAAACAGAGAGTGTCCACCCTTCACGTGGGGGAGGTCACAGGGAACAGGCGTCGGGCTGCTGCAGCTGGGGGTCTGGCAGCACTCCAGGGAGTCCGTCCCCCGAAGGCCTCCGTCAGTCAATACAAGGACAGCCCGGCTCTGCCGCTGTCCAGCGCCCTGCTAGGTTTTCAGTTTGCGTTTTAAACTTGAGTTGTACATCTGATCTCGTGAGAGTTACTCACTTTGTGGCCACTGTAGCCAGCAGCAAAAAGGCGAATTAGTTGGATGTTTGGCCACAAGGTTGGCAGTTCCAGTCCCAGGAGGGGCCCTTGTGTTACAGCCTAGAGGAAGTTACTTCAGTTACTGCTTATGAAGCCTGCACTGCTGAGGGTGTAAAAAGTGGATGAAATGCACTTTCACGCACAAAAATGATCACAATGACCAAGTTTAAACCGTTGCCACGTCTGAGTTTGCTAATGGTTTTGTCATCTTTGTGCAGTTTTGCATCCATTTACAACTGCTGGAGGCTGGTTCACGTCCAGCCCTCTGCGGCGGGTTAAACCAGCACGGACTTTACTACAGTTCAGCCTTTAGCCCCCTGGGGAGGTGGAGGGGGTGGCGGTTCCAGTCGGTCTACTTCAGCTCTCAGACTTCTGCTACGTCCTGCACCCTCCCTTCCAGGTTACCTGCTTTGTTCTGTAGCTTAATCATCTAATCCACGACCACTTTTGCCACTAGGTCTGTTTCGGTGACGCCTCCACGCGATCGCTGAGATTGGTTTTTAATGATGTTTATGGCCTTGTGAAATCATACAGGCTGTTTGGAAGCGTACATCTCCTTACTGAGCAGAGGAGCCAGCCCAGGTTCAACCACGAGCATTTCACACCACTCCTACCGTGCCAAACAGTTTCAGCTGTTCTTCATCAATTTCTTAAGATAAATTAGCTCTTGTTCAGGGTTGGGGCTTGTTGACTTTGCATGCTGGCATAGAAGAATGGTTTCATTGAAGAGGAAGGCGGAAAAGTCTTTTGTTATGGAGCAGGATGAAGTTGTCCTGGCTGTTCCTGCAGCCTGGAGGGACCGGGGGGCTCAACGCGGGGGAACGTTGTGTCGACCTGGCGTCGACGTCCACTTTTCCTTCTGTCCTCGTGGTGGCCACTCAGTTCCCCCCCCCTTTCTTTCTCCATTCCCGATATGGTCTGCTTGACAGATGTGTAAGCAGGAGTTTTCAATGGAATTTGTTTTAAGATCAAGTTCTCCAACTAATTTGCATAAACGAAGACGTGAATGTGTGGTTTCACCGTCTGCGAGCGTAGTAAATGCTGTAGGCTAAAGGTGTGCCCCTGCCGGCTCTTCTTCAGAATCCCGTCATCCATCTCTAAGATGCGTGGATGAAGGGTTCTTTGCAAGGGGACCCTTTGACCTTGGCTGGCACCCTAGGGGACTGAACCACATGCATGGATTCAAGGTCTCCAACTCATAGTGATATCACGGACTTTGGCCACTGCACAGCTTTCTTTCCGTTGCCGACGTTACCTAGACTCTTCCTCGGCGTTTGATTCTCTGAGGCGCACGTCAGGCAGGAAGGTGTTAGCAGTGCTGTGCTTAACCTTGGCACTCATCTCTGCGAGCTGCTCCCACTTTTCTCTCTCTGCTCTCTTCTCAGGTTCTCCCGATCTGATGAGCTGTCACGCCACCGGCGTTCTCACTCCGGCGTGAAGCCCTATCAGTGCCCCGCCTGCGACAAGAAGTTTGCCCGCAGCGACCACCTGTCCAAACACATCAAGGTGCACCGCTTTCCACGAGGCAGCAGGACAGTGCGGGCCAACAACTGACCCCAAGGACTGAGGCCCAGGAGGCTGTGAGAGATGCGCCCCTATGTCGGTGCGGGTGTCCACACGAGAGAGGGTTGAAATGGCACAGATACGGTACTGTCGTAATTTATTGTTTGAGGCAAAAAAAAAAAATAGCAGAGAAGAACAAACATCACACAGAAACTGCTACTTGATATTACATCTGTTTGGATGTTCTGAGCTTCGTGCAGGTTGACTTTTTCTATTTTGCAATTTTGTTTCCTATTCAAAATTAAATTAAAAATATCAGTAGTGTATTGCTCAAGGTATTGTTTTCTTTTGTACTTTGAGATTTGATTTTTATTGATGCCTTTGAACAGTAACTGAAGTATCAACATTCCTTAACTGACATAATGTTGCCTGCGTTCTTAGAATTTGTGGCTCGCACCCCATTAAGCGCACCAAGAGATGTGTGAAAACTTGAACTACTGGTGAGAATCAGGATCATGTCACTATAAGCTACGGGCAAACTTTGAGATGTTTGTGTTGAGATACTGAAGTTTCATTAGAAAAAAGCAACTGTGATCCATTTTTCGATTTTTTTTTTTTTTTTTTTTTTTTTTTTTTTTTTTTTAATTTTACGGGGGGGGGGG